>JASDQU010216036.1:3905-18290 GCA_032191745.1 Picea mariana
TAGGAAAAAATTTCTCTCAATATTAGTTATGGAGGATTGGGGTTTTGTCATTACATTTCAAGGAGGGAAGGTACTCATGCATCTAGATGGAGCTAGCCTGGACATAACAATGGTCATTGGGGTTAGAGAGGGTAACTTATACCAGTTGGCATGCAAGCTTCTTTAGGATTTTGTACATGATATTGATAACCTATGTGGACTATGGAACAAGAGGTCAGGATACCTACTCTACATGGTGTTTTTTATTCTAAGGGAGATTGTCATTGGTCTACCAAATTTCAGTGTTGAGAAGCAGGGCGTGTGTCGAGGTTGTGCACTTGGAAAGAATACCAAGGCTAATTTTCCAACAAGTGATAGTAGGTCCAAGTGGATATTGGAATTTATTAACTAAAATATGAGTGGTTCAATGTCATTTGCATCAATGTAGGGAGTGTCATATTATGTGGTGTTCACTAATGACTTTTCTAGTAAAACATGGATCTTCTTTATGAAGAACAAGGGTGAGGTATTCAATCAGTTCCAAGATTTCAAGGCCTAGGTGGATAATTAGACAGGGAAGAATATCAAGTTCTTGAGGTCGGATAATGGGGGAGAGTACACCTCCAATGAATTCAAGGATTTATGCAAGGAGGCAATGATCAAGAGGGAGTTGAAAATCTCATGCAACCCTCAAGAGAATGGGGTTGTGGAGAGAAATAACCGATCCATTATTGGTTCTATTAGGGCTATGATACAAGACCAGGATTTGCCTATGTTTCTTTGGGAAGAGGCATGTAACATGACAATATATCTGCAAGATAGGGTACAAGTATAATTCAAAGGATCACAATAACTTCATACCAACGCAATGAAAGAAAATTGTGAGAAGAGATGATAAGTTTGAGGAGAACTTGACATCTAGGAAATCTCAGGAGACACTAGCAGTGGTAGAGGATGAGGAGAAGGAGGCTCCAAAGGATGAGAAGCTTCTAGTTCAAGAATTCATAATTTAGGCAGGGAGGAGGAGTTAGCCCCTTCCAATTCTGTTAGGAGACCCAGGTGGTTATTATAGACATTGAGGGATGCAAGTGAGGCTCCTATGAGTGAAGTCAGGAAGAGTAGGCCTCCAAGGAAGTTTCCTAACTATATGGCCCTTATGAGTAACATCATTGATGCTGAGCCTTCCAGTTTTTAGGAAGAAATATATCAATAGGTTTGGTGGGATTCCACGATGGAGGAATACACATCTATCATGATAAATGAAGTTTGGGACATAGTGTCGAGACTAGAGGGGAAGTGAGTTGTGAGTTCCAGGTGGATCTACAAGATCAAGCATGTCGTAGATGGAAGCATTGAGAAGGTAAAGGAAAGGTTTGTGGCGAGAGGATTCTCTCAAAGAGAGGGAGTGGCTACGAGGAGGCATTTTATCCAGTCACCAGGTATGCTTCTATTCGAGTTTTTATTTCTATTTCTTCGGTTATGGGGTGGAGGATTAACCAGATGGATGTGACAAATTTCCTCAACAGGATCACTGAGGAAGAAGAATATATAGAGGAACCTCATGGATTTAAGGTACATGGGAGGGAGTCTCATGTGTGCAGGCTTTAAAAAGCCTTGTACAGACTCAAATAGGCACTCAGGGCATGGTGCTCCAGGATTGACTGATACTTGTAGAGTATGGGCTTCACAAAAAGTGATACATATCCTAACTCATAATTTATACTTGTTGGGACTTATCCACTCATATTGGTGATGTACGTGGATTATTTGTTTCTCATAGGTGTAGAGGAGCTTATAAAAAGGTGCAAAGCAAATTTGGCTACAGAGTTCAAGATGAAGGATATTTTCTTGATGCATTATTTCTTGGGGTTATAGGTATGGTAGATATCGGGAGAGATCTTGCTTGGTTAAGGGAAGTACACAGTAGATATCTTGAGGAGATTTAGGATGGAGGAATTTAGACCCATGGCTACACCTAGAGTTACCAGCCTTAAGAGGGTTGTCACTTCAGATTCATAGTTGGTAGATCCTAGGATATACAAGAAATTGATAGGGTTCTTGATGTATTTGGTCAACACCAGGACATATATATGTTTTTCTCTAAACACATTGAGTATGTTCATGGTGGAGTTGAGGCAAGTGAATTAGATAGTAGCGAAGCATGTGCTTAGGCTCTTGAGAGGTACAGTGGAGTATGAGTTGAGGAATCTTAGAGGTGATGGAGTGAGGTTGTAGGGATATTCAGACTCAGATTGTGCAGGGAGTGTAGTAGATAGGAAAATCACCTCAGACTGCTACTTCAACTTGGGATCATCAATTATTACCTGGTTCAATGGGAAGTTGTTAGGTACCAAACCCCTCACGTAGATAGAATAATATTAATAAGGCCTAGTAATAAGGAAGAATAATTCAAATGTAAGAAGACCTAATTGAAGCTTCCGCTTCTAGAAGGATCTTCCTCTAGATTGTTCTTTTGATAGACATATTTAGTATAAATAGGAGTAGAGGGTATGAGAAGTTTTGTCTTGGATATTATTGTAATAGATCTCTGCTCTGCTGGAGGTTGCCCCCTCGAAGAGGAAAGTGAACATTGCTCTCAATAATCAAAGTGCTCTTTCTGGTGTTATTCTAGTATTATTTTGGTATTATTGTGGTGTTCTTCTTGTTATATCATTTCTTATATGCCATTTCTCACTAATTATTTATGTTCTGCATACTACTTTATATATGGAATATTACAAGTGGTATCAAGGAACCTTCCTCGGCAGAAAATTGTGTGTTAATTTTTTTTAGGGTAGAGACGTATTCCAACGTATTTAAGCTACATAGATCTTTCGTTACGCGCATAAACCCACCGCCGGGGATTCACACATGTAGGAAATACAATTGGTACTTAAGTGTACATATGTTGGCCACCCTTGTAACCCCTGTTGGTACCCCTTCAAGTGGTAGCACATCAGAAAAAACCTGTATATGGATCGACCTAGATCTCCTTAAGCCCTCCATAGATAAATCAATAGATCGCCTGACTGCTATAGTGCCACCGAGAACAACACTCAGGAAGACACTCTCTAGTACTTGGGTAGTCGGGTAGTAAGGCTAAGGGAACGGTCTAGCCTCTTTATTTGGTTCCATGAGATATTGCATCGAGTACTACTGTTGGACCCTAAACGTATATTAGAGAGATATAGCACATGGAAAAACCTTGTCTGTAGAACCCTTGAGTACCCTAACCCTTGGGACGAAAACAAAAATAGAACAGACAAGATCTATTGTTTCGCAATTGTGTCTCCTACATTCGGGTTGCAAAATTACTACACATTTATTCATGTTAAGCATTTGGGAATTTCATCAATGCAATATTCTTCAGATCGAAGTGGAGTAAAAAAAAAAAAAGGAGTCTAGATCCTGTTGGCACCATTATTTGAGACTTATCTCATTGGATTCCTCTCTTCGCCCTTATCGCAGTCATACCTATCATTTTTTAGAAAATTGTTTTTCTCCTAGACCTGACCCCCTTCCAACATCCTTATTTGGGCTTTACCCCATTGGATTCAACTCGTCGCCCTGATCATTGTGATACACTTCACCCATAACCCATTTTATGTGTGGTCCCACTCACCCCTTTTCATGTTCCCTCTTCATCATGGCCCACACACATAGCCAAGACTTGGAAGTTGGCTTCAATACCTTGCACTCTAATTTCACATAAACCCAACAAGAAGTGAGACAACTCAGTGCCAATATTTCCCAGTCAATAAAAACACGCATTCCTCCATCAACGCAAAAATAGAGGACCTTAAACAAGCCCTCAAACAAGACCTTTCTACCCAGCTTGAATCCTTCACTACGATGATTTGCACCAAGTTGCATATCCCTGTAGATCTTCCCTCATTTGACCCACCTTTGAAAACCAAAGGTGAAACTTCCTCTCATTCCCAGAATTGTCAACACCATCACTTTCAACGTGACCTACGCCTTTCACATGTGGATGTGACCAAATTTGATGGCTCGGATTCCACTAGACGGGTAACTCAAATGGAAAATTATTTCTCTTTGTATGGAATTAAGGATGAGTTGGCCAAACTTGGGTATGGTGTTCTCCATCTAGATCAAGAACGTTGGTAATGGTGGAAATGGAGAAAAATTCTCGCCAAGGGTATGTGGCTTGGACACACTTTGTGGCATAGATTTATGAATGCTTTGACACTGACACCAACCATTTAGGCCATTTGAAAAATTTGAAACAATCTAGAACAGTGGAAGAATTTATAGCCGCTTTTGAGCGACTGGATTTTCATACAGAGGGCATGTCTTATGATTTTTTCCGAGAATTTTTTATCAGTGGCCTCAAGGATGAGATTCGTGCCCATGTCCTCATGGCTCAGCCTCAGAGTTGGGTGGATGCTACTAAAAGAGATAAGGAATCACAACGCAATGTCTCTTCTCAAAACCAAAATCCTTCCTTTATTCCTCACACTAAACCAGTCACTCCCACTCCTCCTTCTACTCCACTAAAGATCCAAAAATTGACCAGGGCCGAAATGGATGAAAGACAACTCAAAGGCCTTTGTTATAATTTTGATGGCAAATATTTTCCTGGGCACAAGGGTAAGGAACAAAATATTTTTATGGCCATCTCGGAGGATGTTTCAGAAGATGATATTGAGGCTACCCTTGTGTCTATGTCACCTGAACCCATTGACATGACCCCTCCCTCAAACCCTCCCAAAGTAGAACCGATCATTTCCCTAAATGCTCTCACTGACTTCTCTGCTCCCCAAACCCTCAATCTAATTGGTTACATTAAGCATAGGAAGGTCATTATTCTTGTTGATAGTGGAAGCACCCATATTTTTAATCATCGTCGCATTTCCCAAGAAACTAATTGTTATATCTGTGTCGTTAATCATTTTCAAATCATGATTGCCAATGGTGGGTCCATGAAATGTTGAGGGAGTTGTGAAAATGTGTGTCTCCAAATTGGTGAGTACCACATGAAATATCATATGTTTGCTATCGACATGGGCGGTTGTGACATTGTGTTGGGTGTAGAATGGCTAAGGACTTTGGGTCCCATTCTCATGGATTTTAAGGAATTAACCATGCAGTTTGACCAAGAGGGTGTTATCGGACTAATTAGTAGGTGTGGACACTAACAGATCTCCCTAGATCCACCTGGATCTAGAACAAAATAGGACAGGATATGACTCTTTCCCTAAGTTGTAATCATTGAATCTGCTAGTAGGGAGGAACAAATGACATACCTTGATATTTCTTCCTTAGGTCTCTGTTGCTCCCACTTCGCTATGGTGCTCTCGTGAGGTCAAGTTCAAGACAACACAAACCAACCAAAGTGAAGATAGAAAAATGTATTCAACGTCAACTTATGCATATGATCAAGGAATTACACAATAAAGTAAGAATGACTTTATGGGAAAGGGACATGTCGTTGTATCATATTAATTGAAAGTAGAAGATACAACCTGATCACCTTGATGTTGCAAGCTTCCTTTCAGTGATCCTTGGTTCCAACACACACACTTGCTCTGTACTTGCATGAAAAAGATCCAATTCCTCTTGATAGACCAACTAGAGCCTTCAAACCTCTGTCCAAGCAAGGTTCTTCACACAATTCTTTCACCAATTCTTCATTCAATCTTGCTTAACCTTTTCCATGAGAATCATTTCAATATATAGGAGAAGGAGAGATGGTTACATGGATGAGGATGATCCCATCAAATCTGAGAAGTCAGTAAAATGACAATCATATGAATGCCAACTCATTTTCTAGAACATTCCCTTCTAGAACCCTCAAGACCTCTTCTCTTTTCCATGTTTGAAAACAGGTTCGCACCCTATGTATGGAGAAAACTGTGAGAAGTTCACACCCTAGGTGTAGGTGGCCTGTGAGAATGAGGGATTCTTGCACCCTAGGTCATATGCAGCCTACGAACTCACTTTGAAAATATGTTTTTGGAAGGAGACAAGATCCACTTTTCTCAGAAAAAAAGTCCTTGTTGGGAGCCTGAATACACCATTGTTAATACATCACTAGAGTGACCAAAATCATGTGTAACAGAATGCCCCCAAAGTATGAGGCTAGAATTAGTGACAGTCGAAATACTTTGTAAATTGCGTGTGTGTGTCGGAAACCAGGAGTGCACCTAATTGGAAACTTGCAAAAAACCAAGCATCTACATAATATAGTACCAGTTCTGAGGTAGGCATTCCCATACTCAGATCACAAATGGATGAAATCATGAACATGGGTCATGGCCACCAATCATACGCCGTGGATCCATGTCATAAAATATACTGCATAGCCACCAGGAATACACTGTGGATCTATGCGAGAAGACTCAAATTAGGACGACATAGCCACAAGACATAGAAAGTGGATCTATTTGTTGATGCAAATCATACATACTCCATCGCAGTCTGGATCAAAAATATGAAAACTAGGGTCTTCAATCCCATCACCTGAAAGTACGGATCTAGCCATGTGATTACATGTGCCAAAGTCGAACATGGTAGAAACCACTTGATTATTGGTCATTGATGAAACCGTTAACAAGTGCGAGGGAAATAACCATTAATGTCAATGACTCCCAAGGTACACTAGTACAATCCAATGAATGTGAATAAATGAGTTGAGGTCGAACATTCAACAGAATCTCCCGATCAGGGGTCAATAATGAAAACCCACTATCGAAAGCGAGAGAACCTGCCATTGAGGCATGCAAGTTCCAAGGTACCAAATAATTTCTAAGTCTCATTTTCGGATAATGAGTTGGAGTCGACGGAACAAGACTTGTCACAGGAGGGCCTTGATGTATCCCCCATCAATGACATGACATAAGTAACAAAGTTTTAAGGTGAAATAGATTATGGATATAGGTGGACGTGGACACAGGGAAAGCCAACTTGATAAGAATGGACAACTGCAGATGTCCGACTCAATAGAGGTTTTGGATTGACTTCTCTTGAACAAATGTACGACACGACCAAGGATTTGGAAGCACTAATCCAGAGACGACTCAGGATGTGACCTTGTAGAAAATCGAATGAGAGACAAATGGATTTCCCAAACTAGCTTCAAATAATGAATAGGGGGTGTCATGTTCAAGAGCGACACTTACTGCCAAAAATTATGAATATGAAAACACATCCCTCTCCCAAAATTTTCCCCCACCATTTCTGGCGATTACCTCTTTATTTTTACGCAAGCTTGAGGAGGATAACATATTCTTGTTGATATAAGCTCATCCTTTGGATGAGTCCCTTAGAGTATGTTTAATGAACCCTAGGAAGGAGTGGCTCGATCCCATTATGGGTCTTTCGATGTTTGTTTAATGAGTCCAAAGATAGAAAAATCAAAGGTTTTTCATGATTATAGAGTCTGGAAAAAAACTCAAAAGAGAATTCTCTCAGTTCCTTTTTCATAAAGTAGTCTGATGAGACCAAAAAAGAGATAAATTATCGCCCAACAGACGCTTTCTTAAAATACTTTAATGAGCGTGAAAATAGCAAGATCGCTCGGCAATCTTTTCATGTTTAGAGAGTCTGAAAAGATCTTAAAGAGAACTCCAGGGGGTTCCTTTTTTGTATAACCTTTATGAGCCCAAAAAAGTGATAAAAGTGTGCTCGATTACGTTCTCATGTATTTTCGAGCATGAGAACGAACAAAGACCAAGCTCGAGGTTTTGTCTAAAAACCATAAAAAACAATTAAGCATGCGATGAAAAAGAGAAAATATCCGTACTCCTTCAAATTCGTTATATCTGCAAAAAGTCACACTCATAGGGCTATTAGGCATTATGTTTGATGAGTAAAACAATTATAAAAATCAACAAAAATGGTAAAAAGTAAGTATAAGTGGGTAAAAGGGATTTTACCATAGTCATTGTGACTTTGCCAAGAATTTAGCCCAAAACCCCTCTTTTTCCCTTGAATTTCAGTGCTCGATTGTAGAAGGTACAAGCAACCATTTAGTGAATCGTCTCCGTCAGCGAGGTAAGCTCTCTATATTCTACCTTTTCATGGTTCAATTTTTTGTTTTCATTGGCAAATTTCAAGGTTTTAAGCTTGTTTTGGGGCCAAAACTCGCACCCTAGCATTCTCACAGGCCAACCATACAGGACCTGCGAGAATGCATGATTCTCGCAGGTGGCCCCAAAGGCACCTGCGAGAGCCTCACACTGTGCTAAAGGGGCACCTACGAGGGTTGCAAAATAAAAATTTACTTTGATTTTTTCTCAATGAAAAATATGCCAAGGATTGAAATGAATTGCTGACTCTCTTCTTATGGTTCTTGTGCAGGAATTTAACCATCACGATGATGGAGTGGCACGAAAGAGAGCATGAAGAGGATGATGCTATTGTCAGGAATGACCCGGGCACCATTGCAGCTCTCCGAGACTGTGGTCTCTTGAAATTCTTTTGGATCCCAGGTATGAGGGCCCAAGTCAGGCTGTTGGAGTACCTCGTTCATATGTGGGACATGGACCAACAAGTATTCCACATGGGGGTCCACACATTGTCCTTGGATATCGAGGATGTTTACTTCCTAACAGGACTGTCACAGCATGGGTACCACTCTAGCTTGACCGGTAGCCGAGGTGGTGGGCTGCCTATGAGTGAGTATTGTTGTCAGTACTGTGTTCCAGAGGCGGAAATAAGAAAAGGAAAGGTGGCCATTTGGGGGGTCCAGGATTTGACCCTTCACACCATCTTATTCACCATTGCTCATATGGCTAGGAGCGCTGCTCCACACATGGCTCTCTAGAGATATTTTCAGTACGCCATAGAGTGTACTGAGCCTTAGGTCTTTAACTGGTCAGACACAATCCTTCACATCATAAAGAGGCAGTTGACAAAATGCAGGAAAGGTGACCTGAAGCAATTCAGGTATGGATCACTTTTGGTGTCCTTATTTCTTGAGAGAGTTCCCTTGCTGAGATTACAGGTTGAGTGGGGTTTATCGGCCCCACAGGATCTGAGGATGTTGAGGTGGTGCAACCTCATGGCCTGACACATAGCTGGGCCTATCATCAAATACAATGATTCCTTCTTTGACTGGTTGCGGCCACAGATGTTGATGGTTGATGATTATGCCTATTCTGGGTTGGATTTCCGAGGGGATCTGGATTTGGCCCTACCTGAGGACACTAAGTGAGGAGATCTAGGTAATAAGTACACATTTTTTCACTTTTTAAATGTTTTTGTGAGTTTTATCATATGCAATGTTTTTATGTTTGTCCAAGGTCTAATTACAAAAAATCTTTTTGATGACACAAATGTGGGGCCTTATCGAGCTCCGGGTACCTCTCCTATTCAGCGATAAGGAGAGGTGGCTCCAGTGCCATGATGGGATGTTGAAGATTATGAGGTAGTGGAGCAAAACTTATAGGGGTTGACTGCTGACATTCTGGACATGCCTATCGGAGAGGTCCCTCGACGTTATCAGCGCCATACGGTGGGCATGTCAGAGTCTATTGGCCAACTTCTTTGTAGGGTTGCCTGGGCAGTTGTGTGTTATTGTGAGTGTCACCCATGACGCTACTTTGTGGAAGCTATGAGCTTCAAATTTTGAAATTTTGGTCCTTGAATATAACTTTTTGTAAAAAACTTTTGATCGTTATATACATATATACGACTTCTACTTGCTTATCCTGTGTTATGTGATACATGTGATGTGATTGGTTTATAAATGGCCTAAATTTCTGTCTAATACATAGTTAGCTAATTCATCAGTTAATGTATTTAGACATCTAGGAATATGCTGATACTCAATGTAATCAAAATAACGTTCCAAGAGGCGAATTCGTAAATATACCCATAATAAAGTAGGACTTCAAATAGCATAGACATTAATTAACTGTAGTACTACTAGTTGCGAATTGAGTCATACAACCAAGTGATGGATACTGAGAAAGATAACATCAATCAACAATTCGATAATGACGCTATACTCTGCAATATTGTTGGTCGCACGACCGAGACACACACCTTGTAGAGTGATAAGTTCATTTGTAGGGGCGTAAATTGCCCAAGAAGCAGAAGCAAGGTTATAAGTACTACGACTAGCGCCATCAGCGAAGCTAATGTGGGGTAGCAAAGACTCTGACCTTTGGAAACCAAACACAACATAACATAAGGGCAGAGACCAGATAACAAAAAAAGCATACTACCGTAACACACAAGAAGTATGATACAATAAAATACAAGTACTCATGCACAAATGATCTTAGGCATAGTACTTCTTTAAGTACAACCCATTTCTGGGTTCACTTAAAGGGATACCATCGTAATCTACTAACTCATAAGCTCCTTTATCCAGCACTCATCTAACGATGTAAGGACCTGGCCACATGGCTTTGAATTTTCCAACTCCTAGCATATCCCAATCTTGTTCGTAAAGGAGAACCAGATCTCCTTCGAAGAAAACGCAAGGCGTGACATGTTTGTCGTATTGGGCCTTGACACGTTTCTTCTGGGCTTCTATGACTAGGGTAGCGTCACGTCGAGTTTTTTCTAATCGCATGCTTCTGTGACTAGGGTAGCGTCACGTTGATTTTTGTCTAATCGCATGAGATACAACATATGTTCTTCTTCGGCATAAGTGTTTAGTAGGAGTTCGATGGCTAGTTTTAGGGAGGGTATCTCACATTCAATCAGTAGGATGGCTTCTAGACCATAGACTAACCGGAATGGTGTAAACCCGGTAGCAGACTTAACAGATGTCCGATAAGCCCACAATGCCAAACTCATTTTGTGGATCCCTATCATTCGTCAAAGCATGGTTATGAGGACTTTATTAATCTCTTCGACTTGGCCATTGGCTTGTGGGTAATAGGGTGTTGAGTTTTCATGGTGAAGACCCAACTTTTCAGTGAGTTCAGACATCATGAAGTTTCTAAAGTGGCTACTATGATCGATGACGATATCCTGAGGAACACCAAAACGAGTTATGATGTGATCGAATATGAATAATTCCGTGGTCTTTCTGATGTTGTCAAATGTCGGCATCTCTTCGACCAATTTTGTAAAATAGTTTACGGCTACAATAATGTATCCATGCCCCTCGCCCGAGTGAGGGTGACATGTCATGAAATCGATACCCCATTTCGCAAAAGGACCGACGAAGACCACAGGGTGAAGAGGAGTAGGATGTGATCATATTTTATGGTTGTAGGTCTAGCAAGCGTGGCACTTTTGGATGACAATTATACAATCATTGAATAAAGAGGGCCAAAAATATCCATCTCGCAAGATCTTCTGGGCAGTAGCATACCCAGACATATGACCACCACAGGCTTCAGAATGGCAGCCATTTAAGGCTTTCTCGGCTTCGTCAAACGTGAGGCAGTGTCGAAAAACTGAGTCAATCCCATGACGATAAAGAGTATCACCGAGGATAATGTACTAATGGGCTTGGTAGCATATTCGACGATGATCAGTACTAGACAAATTGGGCTGGAAAGTCTGGGTTTGGAGATACATGATGATATCTCCATACCAAATATCATTGGAACTAATCAGGAAAAGGGATTCATCAGGTAATGAATCGGTTGCTACCTTTTCCGTCTCAGAGTAGGAAAAGTCGCATATCAACTCAACAAACACTAAGGATTTCTTGGACTTAGCACGTTCAAATTCTAAGTCAAACTCCTGGAGTATCACGATCCATTTGGAGTATTTTCCCCCTAGCAGTTGACATGTGAGAATGTGTTGCATAGGGTTGCAGTTAGAAATTACCGTAGTCTTGCAAGAGAGGATATAGTGCCAGAAACGTTGAACTGCTTGGACGGCTACCAAGGCCAGTTTTTCGACATGTAAATACTTGGTTTCAGTAGGCGTTAGATTTCGACTCAAGTAATAGATGACATGTTCGACATGAGAATCATCCTCCTGGATGAAAACCATAGTGATGGTGTAATTTGAGGCTGCGAGGTAAAGGAAGTAATCACAACTGTAACCAGGGGGGAAGAGAAGCGGAGCGTGTAATAGGGAAATTTTCAGAGCTTCGAAAGATTTGTTTGTGATTGTATCCCATATGAACTCGGACCCCTTTTTGAGTAGTCGCATAAATCCAAGAGTTATCTCAGCATAGTTAGGGATGAAACGACAAATAAAGTTTGCTTTCCCTTGCAAACTTTGTAACTAGCGAAGTGTAGAAGGAGGAGGGAGATTGAGAATTTCCTCGACCTTCAAAGGATCTACCCTGATCCCTTGACGTGAAATGATAAAGCCTAGAATTCAACCGGATTCTACACAGAAAATGCATTTGTGAGGATTCAAGCGTATATGGTAAAACTGACATCGGAGGAAAATGGCTCAGAGGTGTATTGGATGATCGACTCGGTGCAAGGAATGAGAGGGTAAGTCATCAAGATATGGTTGCACGATGTTCTTGATATCATGGAAGGCATAAGACATAGCGCACTGAAAGGTTGTGCCAACGTTTTTTAGACCAAAAGGAAGTTTCTGATAGGCAAAAGTGCCCCAAGGACAAATAAAAGCGATTTTGTGTTGATCCTCGGGAACAATATTGATTTGATTATATTCGAAGAAACCATCCATCAGAGAGAATATTTCACTTCCGGCACAATCGTCGACAATTTGGTTGACGAAGGGGGTAGGAAAGTTGTCTTTAGGACATGCTTTGTTAATATCCCTATAATCAACGCACACTCGAATTGTGCCTTGTTTCTTGTCGATCAGGACAAGATTGGAAACCCAGTCAGTGAGAGCCACTGGGTAAATAAAGCTGGCTTTGAGAAGTTTCTCGACTTCAAGCTTGATAGCAGCCACTTTACATGGGTGGACCAGACGAAGGCGTTGCCGGACAGGTTTAGCATTTGGGTATGTCTTAATCTCATGTATCACAATGTCGGGGTTAATACCTAAAATTTCTTCATAGCTCCAGGTGAAGACGTCGTGAAATTATTTGAAAAGTGACTTATAGGTGAAAATTTCATCAGGGGAACATGAAGCTCCGATATGCACATTTTTGACAAGTCCAGGTTTTATGGATATGTCGAGGGGGATGGTGGGTGAGATATTGCTTAAGTTCCCTTCAGAAAACACATTGTGTGTGGACTCGGGAATGGTGGAAATGATAACAACGGTTGACGGGGTCGAGATCCATTGGTAGCTCTTGATGGCGTGTTGTTCGAGGAAGAGGATGGAATGATGATGCCCATCATCCCAGGGGGTGTCTTCCATGACAGACATAATCATTTCATCCATGGGAAAAATGATGCAGAAAGAATCTGGAGATAAATCACTGAGAGAGGGGGTAGTAGGGGTTGTCGATTGAATGGCCTGGTAGGAATATTCGACCGGACTCAAAGGAATTTCATCGCCATAACGAAGATGATCACCGGGGTCGGGTACCATCCATGGGTTGTGAGACACAGGGGTTTCATGAATAGAGGTGGAGATCATGTTAATTGAAGCGACAGATGGATGTGGAACATCGGGCGGTGGGATGGGGAAGGTACCCATTAATGAGGAATCTTTAAGGAGACCCACACCTATGTTCTCGTATCTGGGGGGGGGTTTGGCGATTAATGGTACATTTCCAGTACACACATTCGAGTTAAAGAAGGCTAATTGGTCGACAGTAATTACCTTTCCTTGATGGGGGAAACGTACAACACGAAAAAGAGTCGACACAACTGCGTGTATGGAATCAATCCAGCTATGGCCAAGCATAATTTTAATTGAGAGGAGCATCAAAGACTTCCACTTCAACTTGGACTGTTTCGCCTTCTAACATGATTGGCAATGAAGGGAGGACACCGTACGGCTTAAAACTTGAGCCATTAAAGGCTTTGATTGTGTTGTGGGATTCAGTCAAAGAGGGAGAGTTGATATCTTTCCAGTAGGTAATAGACATTACACACGTCGAGGCACCCTCATCGATAACAGTTCTACAAATGTTTTTGTCGGAGACAATAACTTGTATTTGGAATGCGAGTTGAGGAGGTAACCTTGGAATGTGATCTTCCAAGTAAAAAAATATTAAATTTGTATCTGTAGGGTCAATTCCATCGATAGCTTTCAACAGTGCCTTCCGTTGTATAGGAAAAATTTGAAGGACTTTGAGGGCTGACATTGCAGATGGTGCTTGGGCCATATCTTCAACAATACTGTAGTTCTGGGCAGCATGGGCATGAGGATTCAAAACCAATTTTCGAATGACACCCATTGGAGGAGGGCGAAAAAATGTGTTGAGGCTCGGTCGTTCGAGATGAAGAGGACCGTTGGTAGGTGGAGTCGTGAGAGATGGTTGGACCAATGAAGGAGGTATAGTATCAACCTTCTCTTTAGAGGAGGAATAATCTTTGGCTCGAGTGGTATGTGCGATGTCATTTTGCTTTGAATCTCCTGTACACA
>JASDQU010216037.1:0-10408 GCA_032191745.1 Picea mariana
ATGCAACATAACCGTTCTTGTCAAAAAAAAAACATACACTTAAAAACATCCTTAACAAATAATATGTTTTTAGGATTAGAAAGAAATAGTTTAGGTTAGAGAGTTAAGTTTTTCTCTTTATGAAATGAATCACTTTTTTTTGTTTGTTTGAATATACGGGCAAATAATATGTTTTTAGGATTAGAAAGAAATAGTTTAGGTTAGAGAGTTAAGTTTTTCTCTTTATGAAATGAATCACTTTTTTTTGTTTGTTTGAATATACGGGTTAGTAAGACATTTTCTATTTGAATCTATATTGTAGACATAGTGTAAAATTGATTAAAGAACAAATTACTTGTTTATTAAATATTCATTTTATTATTAATAAATTATGGATAATGTAAATTTTTGATATGTCTAGGTAATGAATATTAATAGTCAAAACTTTTGACTATTAATTATATTTTAGGTTTAATGTTCATTATGTACTTTTTCATTCATTTAATGGGAAATGAATGGTTAATTAACACCATCAAATTAGATTAATAAGAATATGATATTAAGATTAATGTTCACCTATGATAATGTAATATTTTATTCATTTAACAAGTATGCATAATGAATAAAAGATAATTTAAAGTTAGAAAGTTAATTTTTTTCCTTGAATAATTAAGGTTTTTCAATCCTATCTATTGAGAGGATGATTTCCTCGTAAAAGAATATTTATTTTCCCATTATAAAGTAAATATATAATTTCCTGTTGTAAATTACAAATTTCATATATAGTTTATATCATTATTTAAAAAAAATATTATTTGATTAATATATATAGAGAGAATGTATTGAGTAATAAATAATTCTAATAAAAAGATATAAATTTAGTTTATCTATAATATATTAAACATAAATATATTAAAAAAAATGAATTCATAAAAATTTTTAATTATAATTTAAAAAAATATATATAATAATTGTTTTTTTTTAAGGAAAATTAACTATAATTTTAAAAAATTACAATTTTTTTAATAATGGTTTTTTTGAAGTTTTCTTTGGTAGTAGAATGTAACATGGTCATCCTAAGATAAAGTCTAATAATAAAGCCTAGTCATTGGTTTGATTTTGAAGTCTTCTTTCAAAGAGAATGTAACATGGTCATCCTAAGATATAGTCTAATAATAGAGCCTAGTTATTGGTTTGGTTTCTTTATTTTCATGATGGACCATGGGTTTAGTGGACATTTAAAAAATCTAGCCATTAACAATATTTTTGGAAAGGAAAATGTAACATGGCCATTCTAAGGTAAAGTCTAATAATAAATCCTAATCATTTGTTTGGTTTCCTGATTTTCATGATGGACCATAGGTTTAGTGGGCATTTAAAAAATCTAGCCATTAACAATATTTTTGAAAATGCAATGCATTTAATTTAATTTTTTCATTCTAATTTACAATAAATAATTTAATTAATATTTTAAATGTTAATGCTATTTATTTGGAGTTTTTTTAATGCATCTAGATCATAAATATAATAGAAAATATTACATTAATAAAATATAAACATAGTAGAAAATATTACATTAATAAAATTTAATTATTTATTAATTTTATTTGTTTGAAATAATATGTTTTTAGATATAATTATTTATTAATTAGATCATAGATATAATAGAAAATATTTCATTAATAAAATATAAACATAGTAGAAAATATTACATTAATAAAATTTAATTATTTATTAGTTTTATTTATTTCAAATAATATGTTTTTACATGTAATTATCTAGTAATTTTTTTTATTTCAAATAATATGTTTTTATATTTATATGTAAAATAGTAATATATATATATATATATATATATATATAATAAAAAAGAAATTAAATTTTTTTTTTTTAAAAACTTAGTTAATAAAATTTAATTATTCATTTCTTTATCTTACTATAAAAACATAATATCTTTAAAAACAATAACATATAACATCACATTAAAAACTTTAATAAAGTAAAATCAAACTCGAGAATAACAAAATAAACCGGGAGATTATAATAAATAAAGACCTAGACAATAGTCAAAAGTCTCTTAGGGGTTCCCAAAGCATCATGTAAACATTCAAACTTTTGTTACCAACTAGTCTATATTTGTCATGAACATTGAGAACATGGATGGTTACGTTTGCAAACTTCTCAACTTGGAGCCAGATAATGGACATATATTTGTCACACTGACAACATGGATGCTTACCCCCTCAACTTAAGAGCCAAGATAATCGACATTAGTGTCCCCTTTTACGGTTACGAGGCAGATCAGGGGCATTCCAATACTTTTTCCTCTTGCACACCAGATATAACTTTTTTTTCTTGACAATACACACTATTTAAATGTTAATTTTCAATAAAAACAAGATGTAATGTATTCTGGTAATATTTTGTAGAGTTAGAAGGTCTGATATCATTTTAGAGAACAAAATTTGAGAGTTAAATTCGTTAAAAGTTGTAGTGTTAATTTTCCACCATAGCTAAAAATAAGGTATTCTTTAATTTATATAATACACATTTAAAAACTTTTGTAACAAATAATATGTTTTTAGGATTAGAAAGCAAGAGTTTAGGTTAAAGAGTTAAGTTTTTCTCTTTACGAAATGAATTTTTTTTTTTTTTTTTTTTATTTATTTTGAATATATGGATTAGTAAGTCCTTTTCTCTTTGAATCTATATTGTAGACACAGTGTAAAATTGATTAAAGAACAAATTATTTGTTTATTAAATATTCATTTTATTATTCATAAATTATGGATAATGTAAATTTTTAATATGTCTAGGTAATGAATATTAATAGTTAAAACTTTTGACTATTAATTATATTTTAGGGTTAATGTTTATTGTGTATTTTTTCATTCTTTTAACACGTATGTGAAATGAATGGTTCACTAACACCATCCGATTAGATTAATAAGAAGATACCATCAAGGTTAATGTTCAACAATGATAATGCAATAGTTTATTCATTTAACAAATATGTGTAATGAATAAAAGCTAATTTAAGGTTGGAAAGTCAATTTTTTTTTTTTAAGATTTTTGAATCCTTTCGAGAGAATAATTTTCTTATAGAGGAATACTTCTTTTCTCATAGTAAGTAAATATATAATTTCCTCTTATAAATATTTTTGGATAAATTATGAATTTTCCATATAGTTTATATCATTATTTTAAAAAAATATAATTTAACTAAAATAAAAAATAACATTTTTTTTATCTAATGAATAATAAGTAATTTAAAAAAAATATATAAATTTATTTAAACTTTAATATATTAAACATAAATATATTAAAAAAATTGAATTTTTAAGAAAAAATAATTATAATTTAAAATAATAATAATTTTTTTTAATAATAGTTTCTTTTGAGGAAAATTAATTATAATTTTAAAAAATAATAAAAATTTATAATTTTAAAAAATAATAAAATATTGTAATTTAAAAAAATAACAAATGTTTTTTAATAATGGTTTCTCTCAAGTTTCCTTTGGTAGTAGAATGTAACATGGACATCCTAAGGTAAATTCTAATAATAGAGCCTAGTCATTGTTTGAAAGAGAATGTAACATGGTCATCCTAAGATATAGTCTAATAATAGAGCCTAGTCATTGGTTTGGTTTGCTGTATCCTTTCCGAGGAAAATGTAACATGGTCATCCTAAGGTAAAGTCTAATAATAAATCCTAGTCACTTGTTTGGTTTCCTTATTGTCATGATGGATCATGGATTTCGTTGGCATTTAAAAAATCTAGCCATTAACAATATTTTTGAAAATGCAATGCATTTAATTTAATGTTTTCATTCTAATTTACAATAAATAATTTAATTAGTATTTTAAATGTTAATGATATTTATTTGGAGTTTTTTTAATGCATCTAGATCACAAATATAATAGAAAATATTGCATTAATAAAATATAAATATACTACAAAAGTTTACATTAATAAAATTTAATTATTTATTAGTTTTCTTTATTTGAAATAATAATTTTTCATATTTGCAGAAAAGATAGAGAACTGGAAATCACCCTCTTCAAAAATTCTACACTTACAGTGGAACAAAGATAAACCCAAGAGTCCCTATTGTGTCCACAAAGGTCGAAGAAGGGGTCCTCCTAGCCCCTCTTACAACTCCGTCATTGCCCCTAAGCAAGGCTTCAAGCACCTCAAACGTCCACCCTTTGAGCTTCGAGAGGAATTGAAAAACATCCTTTGGGAGGATGAGATGTCGAAGGAGAAACCTATGGAGATTGACCCTGAATCAAACCATCCAAAAGTGGCTCGCACCTGGGATCCAAGAAAATGCATTTTGCAGGCTCCTGTAGCACCCAAATATACTATCATCTCTCCAAGGATAGAAGACCATAAACAATACATGAGGGATTTCACCCTGATAGAAAAATTTCTAGGACTATGGACATCAAAAAAAGATTTAGTTAAATGGATTCAACATTGGTGGAAACCCAAGGGTCACTATGACCTCCAAATCAGATCAAAAGTATTCTTCACTATCATCCTACATAACCTGGAGGACAAAAACTGAATCTTTGAAGGAGGACCGTACTTTTACAACTCGACAGGTCTTTTCCTTCGTTTTTGGATGGAAAAGTTTAGCCCAGAGAAGAAGGAATTCATGCATGCACCAGTCTGGTTGCGATTGTACTCACTACTTCAAAATTTATGGCTGGAAGAAATACTCACAGGCATCGGCAATACGGTCGACATCTATGTCAAAGCTTCGGAGGCAACAAAACAACGAAAATACACTAGTTATGCACAAATTTGTGTTTACTTAAATATCTCCAAACCACTCCCTGAAGCCATAACCTTGGACTACCAGTACGAAGAATGGTCCCAAACCTTGGATTTCGAGAACATCCCCTTTCAATGTCATAAATTCCATGAACATGGCCATCTATTCTGCAACTGCCCCTTAAATAACCCCAACAAATCAAATTCTAAGGATCCCGACAAAACCAAGGACGGTTTCACCCAACAAACAATCAAGTATTATTATTTTATATATATATAATGATAAAGTATTTAATATATATAATTAATATCTTACAAACAAGAGAAACTTATTATTATTATTATATATATAAGAATATTATGATAAAGTATTTAATATATATAATTAAAAGAGAGACTAATTTTAAGAGTTGAATGCAATTTTGTTATTTTTCTCATTGAGATTTGAATATTGAATCCTCATCATTTAACCATCTTAACCATCTACAATGACAACAATGTTGTTGATTTAGGACATTCTACAAATAACATATATCTAAGAGGAAGTGACATTGAATATTATCTATAGAAAGAATGCATTCATGTATGAAGTAATCACATTGCATAACATTAATTAGAAACTAAAAAGGTGGTTAGTTTTTGCTAATGTGTCACTATATAATAACATTGGACTAAGAATCATGAAAAAGGAAGTTTTGAATGGTTGGCCACTTGACATGTCATCTTAATCTAAGCTTGTAACATTGATGAAGTCCGCAATATAATTGGTATGTGAGAATTTGAATTCAATATAATGAAAGTATTAAGACACTTCCATGATTTGTGGTAAAATTATATCTAAGAGGAAGTGACATTGAATATTATCTATAGAAAGAATGCATTCATGTATGAACTAATCACATTGCATAACAATAATTAGAAACTAAAAAGGTGGTTAGTTTTTGCTAATGTGTCAGTATATAATAACATTGGATTAAAAATCATTAAAAAATAAGTTATGAATGGTTGGTCAGTTGGCATGTAATATTAATCTAAGATTGTAACATTGATGAAGTCTGCAACATAATTGGTATGTGAGAATTTGAATTCAATATAAAAAAAAAATGAAAGTATTAAGACACTTCCATGATTTTTGGTAAAAGATATTTTCCTCCTTCCACATGCCTAAGGGTATGTTAAGACCTCAACAACCCTCCCTTTTCTATATTTTGGAATGTTAAGGAACTGAAAATTTTGGAATGTAAAGGTGAGCGACTATGGATGGATGGGATCAAAAAGGTGGGATGGGGTGTGTGATGATAATTCCCTATGGATTTTACAAGGAATAGAATAAATATTAGGGTAGAAAGTCATATCCCAAGAGCTGCAGTAGGGTGGCCAAGGACCAGACTTTCCGTGTAACTGAGAAAAAATGATGGAGGGAATGTTGGTAGTGTTGAATGGGATGGTGGTGATATGAGTGAACTGGAAGTCAATGAACCAACCTACATACACATTTATAATATTTTTATTAGTGAAAAAATTTGAAACTAAACCAAAAAAATGTAACAAATTTCACATTTAAACAAGATTTAAATTGACACATGATACCTATGAAGGGCGTGATCTATCCATCCCAAATAGACATTGTTCATCATTGTATGGTATCTCAAACTTTAGAAACAAAACACATATCTTAAAAATGTAGAAAAATAGTAGCAAATGAGTGAGATTGCTAGAGAATAAGAAGAGAACAATGATGAGTTTATCAAAGGTACTGCATATCTAATTATGAATTACACTGAACAAGAAGGTTGTTTCTATTTCTTCATCAATAGTGGGAAATAGTAATGATGCATCTACCAATGTTGAGGGTATGCTATCTGAATAGAAACTGTAAATATCATATAATTAGATATAGAAAAAAAGACACAACAGACTACACACACTCATGTGCATGCACACACACACACACACACACACACATATACATATATATATTTGTCTGTGTGTGTGTAATCAATGGAGAACATAAATATGGTCAAGATACTAAACTCCATGAAAATCTCATGTCTAGTGGCCTATGTTATCCCATAAAAAGTTTGTCTGTTCCTTGAGCATATATGGGGGTCACATGGATGCCTATTCTATACATTTTCCCTCTTCTAGATGGACATCCCTATAGGGATTAAAGGACCAAACCCTCCGCCAACATCACCTATAGTTAGCTCCTAGTGGGATAATGATATAAAAGTGTTGTGTTGCATCATGTTTCTACTCAATGTGGATATGGATGTCTATGTCTAGGTCATTCTTTCTACAATGAGAGGATGTTGTGTAGGGGGTTATGCCTTCACATAGGAGGATGCAATCCAAGTAAACGAGCTTGTAGTGGAGGTTATAGCGGAGGTTTTTAGTGTTACAAAATTGAAAAAAATTGTTAAAAAAACCTCCGCTAAAACATTTGTTTTCGGTAATGGATGTTTTTGCAGAGATTATAAAGAAACTTCATTGTCAGTAGAAAAATATGGGCGGTCGAAGATTTTAGCGGATGTTTTTCTATGCAGTGTGATTCATGGAGTATACACATCGGTGCATTCTCAAACTTAAAGCACCGATGTAATGGGTCCTTCATTACGACTACAAGCGAAGCAGAAGTGCAATTTATTTATTTATTTATTTAGGAAAGAAGGCGATGACGACAATAGTCAACCACACCACTAATGATGAACGCAAGCACACAGTCCAGGAAATAGGCAGCTAAGACTACACACATAAGTACAAAGGCAACTGGGTGAAACATGCATAGAACAATAAGGAGAAACGACTACCCACCTGACACAAAAGAACCATGCCTACAATCCAAAGGACAACATCCCCCTCCCGACACAACCACCTTGACAAATAAGACTAGAACCTCAAGGCGCACGAACCAAATGCCTGAAGGCGTTCAACCTGTGCGCAAAACAAAAACTTACAATGCTCGACAACACTCACATGGAAGGCACCGACTCCAGCCAAGTTATCATTCGTCGCTCTCCAAATAGGGTGTGCCATGATCCCCTCATCAAGAATCATGTCGTCCCTAGGTGATAGATGTTTCAATAACATCCTATTTGGACCAAGGACTCTAGAAAACACTGACACACTAGGAGCCGAATACTGACAGGGAGACTATACCCACACCCCACACAAAAGGTCGACGAGACATAAGAGGACAACTACCAGGTAGGTCACGGCTTCATCAACCACCCGATCCATTCATCAAGTCTAAACTAGTCAACATTTACAAATTGTTTTTGACATTGAGTATCCATTGAAATTTAGCAAGTCTAAATTATAATTTAGTCTTTAACTTATCAACTGATTAACAATTAATACAATCCAATTGGCCATTCTACTTTTTTCAATATTCGTTACTTTCAAGCTAAATAACATCACCTTCAAATCAATCGAAAATTCTACGATATAATCAAGCATTAATTTCAATCTAAATAACCTCAATTACGAATCAGTTCGGCAATGTTGCATTATGATTTAATCATTAACTACAATTTAATTTAGCAAGATTAATCTATACTTTGGTCAATACTCCTAAACTCATTTAACCATTAATCACCATCTAAAAGGGTAATTCTAAGTAATCCCCGAAATTACCATCTAACTATCAAATGACAATATATAACTGCATTAGCCACATCAATGTAAAATGCTACAATATCACACTTGTAATCAATTGACTTACACATGCCGTCTATCTAATATAACAATACCAAAAATAACTAGCTGTCTATAACATTAAGAAGGGAACTAATGACTGTTAACATCGCTGTAGCAATTAACATTGCTATGGCAATTAATATTAAGAAGGAAACTATTGTCCTTTGACATTGTTGTAGAAATTAGCCTGACAATTAACATGACCAGTAACCTCGTTATAGAAATTAATGTTTGGCAGTGAGAACGTTGGGTAAACACTCAATTTGAAGGAGAATAATAATAATAAAAAAAAAATACAAGCTGCAGAAGGATCAACTCGTGGTCATTCAATAGCCAAAGCGCAGTCAACATTTACAACAATTTCATGTCCATTCAATGGAAAATCTCAATCAATATTTTAAAGGTAAACGTGTCCAATCAAGAACAACCGTAGTCCATCATTTAAGGGAAAAACGCAGTCATAGTTACATGGAAAAATCATGGTCATTTACAGCAAATTCAGTCACAATTTCAAGGGCAAAATCGTGGTCAATTAAGGCAACAACACAGTCATCATTTAAAAAGAAAATCATTGTGCCAGAACGCACTAGAAAGAAACCACATTTATTTTCTGTCATTAAATAATAATCATTTAGCTGTACCAACACACCAGAAAAACGTAGTATACCTTTGATGGCAAATCGTGGGCATTTAACAACAACTCAGTCAATAGATTTAACAACAAATTCGTGGGCATTTTCAGCAAATTCAGTCATTCATTTTATTATCAAATCCATGGGCATTTACAACAAATTCAGACACGTTTTAAATGGAAAATCATGACTTCCCTTTTTCATTGCCCGAATGCCAAATGAAACACATACAGGAATGACCAAACGCCCTTCCCTTACCAGGATGCTAATTATAAAAACATAGACAAGGGAAATGATTTTGTTTTTTCATTGCCAAGATACAAATATAATGCAGACCTGAATAACACAAAAACGTTTTTCCATTTCCAAGATACCAGATATGAAAATGCAGGGAATCAAATCCTTTTTCCATTGCCAAAATACCAATATAATGTAGACAGGAATAACAAATAAAAACATTTTTCTATTCCAGGAGACCAATACAGAAATGCAGACATGAAATCAATTTGTTTTTCCATTGCCTGAATACCAAATATAAAAATGCAAACATGGAATCAAATTGTTTTTCCATTGCCAAAATACCAATACAACGTAGACATGATAACAAATAAAAACTTTTTTCAATTCCAGGATACCAATACAAAAATGTAGACATGAAATAAATTCGTTTTTCCATTGCAAGAATACGAAATATAAAAATGCAGATAGTAGTAAGAGAAACGCAAGGATCCAATGGGAAAATTCATTGAAATGATCGTAGGGATTCTATCAGTCAAGGCGTAGAGAAAAAAAACAACAAGGATGTAAGATAATCCATACGCAGAGGTATTTGCTAGATGGCGCAAGTCAAACAATCAACCAAGGACAATAACGAAGGTAGACGGTTGACAGGAACATCCTTTGTTCATCATCCATGCACAGAAAAGTAGGACGTTGATATCCATAGGTCTATTAATGCCGAAGCGATGACCGTAGATCAGGTTCTTGGTTGACTGCTCAGGCGAGGACTGATGAGCTAGGGACGAAAGGCAAAAACAACCACAATCTTCACAAATCAATACACCATAGGGAGGTCAAGACATGTTGGGAATCAAAGGCCATGGGATTCAATCAATCATTGAGCTATAGGCTATGGAAAAATTCAGTCATAAACTAGAATGCTAAGAAAATCAATTTACTTACCCATTTAAACATGAAGATCCAAAGACTAAATCCTACTACAATATACCATGCAAAAATAAAAAAAACCGTAACGTTGCTTGATTGCCTGCTCTGATTTGATGTCCCACGCGCTTCATGCAACTCTCGCTTGTTGA
>JASDQU010216040.1:0-10331 GCA_032191745.1 Picea mariana
GTAGATGTGTCCTTCAACCTTAGAAGGTCTCTCAAAGTGGTGAACTTTTGCTCAGTGAAGGTTTTGGCGAAGATATTTGCAATATTCTCTGAGGAGGGGAAATATTGCAGATCAATAAATACATTATGGATATATCCTTAGATATTACATGTCCCATCATTTGATAATCCCTTGGCTTCTTGTTGATAATTGTACATACTCACAATAGTAGTGATTTCTTGTGCAATACCAAAAACGTGATCACTAGATCTCCATGACTTGGCAATTTCTCCCACTAGCTCACTAGTTGTCTGTAAAGTATGGTGTGCCCTCCCTAACTTGTGATTTGGATATGAAATAGGTTACTGATGTTATTCTAAATCATATTCTTAAATCTGATCTGGACAATGTGTAAAATCATCTCGAAGATCTTCCTTTGGAAAAGGCAGAAAAGGTGCAATTGGTTCCTTCTAGACTACATGCAAGGGACCTTCCTCAAACTTATCATTTTATTTTTCTCTACTTTATTCATTTGCATGTGTTAGAAGACAAATATAATCATATTTTGGAATAAAATGAGAAAAGGTATACAACCTGGAATGATGATCCACCTCCCCAACTCCAACTCTAGAACCATCTGCCATCTCTGAAATTATCACTAAATCCAGAGTGTACTCAACTCGCTTTCATGTACCTGAGTGTGTAATATGGTAGATAGAGAGGATATTCATGGATATATTTAGAACGTGCAAAACATTTTTAAAGATTCCTACATAATCAAGATCCACATCCCTTCTCTACACACTTTGACAGGTGTTTTGTCTCCCATTAACATAGAAGATCTAGTGCAAGGTACCAAAGAATAAAAATGATGCTTTGATGCAACCATATGGCTGGAGGCACATGAGTCTAAGATCCATATATCATATGATGAAGAAAAATTAGACAAAACATGATCCTTACCTTGATCCTACGGTGGCTTGTATTGAGTCTTCTTCTTGACACTTCTCGGTATGCAATTTGCAAGGTTGTGTTGTTGAAGTGATTTCATCATAAGATCAATTGCCTTCACAATACAAGAAATTTCAAGATGAAATCCTTTTTTACAATAGATTCTCTTTTTTCTCTCCTTCTTATAATTTCCTCCCTTAGGGTTCAATGTATCCTTAGAGGATTTAATTCTTTCTTCATCTATGTGATCACAATCCCTTGATTTCCACTTGGTCGTCTTTCTATCACCCTGCATTGCAAGAGCATGGGCCTTGGATCTCCTGAGAGCCCCCATTTTAATGAGATTTGTTTTCTCACGAATCAATGAATCTATGAATTCATCTATAGAGGGAATCTTCCAATTCTTCCTATTAGTCAATTTAACAGTGTGAAAAGAAGAGATAAACATAGAATATTCTAGTCCTAGATTTGAAAACAATGAGAGAATTAGTTGCTCCTCTTTTCTATCAATGCCACAAGATTTTACCCATTGAATTAAAATATTAAACTTGGAAAATAAGCCTTGTAGAGATTGGAAATTTCTTGGGATCAAATATATGAGCTCATTTTCTAACATGTTCCCCCTTGTCTCATCTCTCTTTCCAAATAAACCCTCCATTGTAGTCCATACTTCGTTGGGTGTTTTGCAAGCACTGACATGAAATAGAAAATATGAAGACATATTCAAATGAAGGATCCCACATGATTCATATATCTTGTTGATGACCCTTTCTTTCTCCACATCTAAATTTGGTTATTTTTCAGTATGCATGGTGATTCTATACAACCCCTTACTCCTTAGTAGAAGTTTCCTCTTGGGTTGCCATTCAAAATAGTTGAATGGAGTGAGAATCACTGAGTTGGTGGGTTGTTCCATCCTCTCTATGAGATGTTCCATCTTTTATTATTTTCAATAAATATGAATCTCTCCTCACAAACATCTACATTGCTTTAATACCATGTAGGATTTTGGGCACAAGCGAGTATCTAGATGCTAGGAAAAAGACTACACTTTGCAATTTATAAACAAGAAAGAAGAGAGAGGTAAAATAAACACTAAAATACACCAAGTAATGAAGAGAAAACTCAAACTCAATGTATTAATTATTCTTGTCAAGAGTACAATATATTGGATTTCTTGAGAGAAAATCATTATGCACTAGGTTAGGGTTTCTTGTACATGCACCAAGTAGAACTACTCAACTCCTTCCTAAATTAGAAACCAACTAACTCTAAACTCTAAATAGTAGAGGAAAATAGGAGGAGGACAAAAAATAGAATTAGCCAATAATAAAAAATAGAACTCATTCTTGAAGTCCAATATAGTAAATAACCTCTATAAATAGAACTAGGAGATAACTATCCTAAATTTTAGGGATAAGGTTAGGTGAACTCGAAGAATGAAGTGCACGCTTTCCTAGGAGGCATGGATGAATCATCAAGTGTGCATTAGATTCCAATTCGGTGCCACATAACTTCTCAATAAGTGTCACATGTCATCTTGCATGGCAACCCCTTCTAAAAATAACATTACTATAAATAACTCACCTACTAAAAATAATAGTGCTATAAATAGACATGCTAAAAATAACAGTCCCATGAAAAGTGGAAAAAATGAAAATGCATATAATGGTGCATGTACCCCAACAAAAGGTTGGTGGTATGTACCCTTTATACCCCAAGTTAAGAGCATCAAGAGCAGTGGGTAATGGGAGTGGTCACCACTATACTAAAGAGGAAGACAACATACATAAGACTACCCAATTTACTAAGAGTGTCAATGAATGATCATATCAAAATTCATGGGACAAGATGATATAATGAGCATGAATTAAAGGGATGAGATACAATAAACATAAATGGAATGTGTATAATTAAATAAGTTGGAAATGAAATCCCATACAATCAATGAACTTCTTGGAATACCAGAGTTAAAAAATCTTTAAAAACACAATTAAATAATATAATTGTGAAATGAAATGAAGCAATTGAACCTACTAAAATGACATACATGAATCAACTATAGGAAACTATGAACCAATTGTATAAATAACACATAATAGTATATCGATGATCAAGTTAACTAGAAACTACTACAGAAATTAAAATATGATAGGAAGAAGGGTTCCTTAAACAACCTTGAGTGGGCCCTGCTCAAGGTCTCTATAGGAACCCTAAAAAGAACCACTAAGTACTTGAAATATGGAATCACAACTTCTTCATTAAGGAAATAACTTCTTGCAACAAAGACTACTTGAAAAATTCAAATGCACTAGCTACAAGGAAAGTTCTTGATGAAAAAATGAAAATACCAACTAATCCCTACTAGATCCTAGTTTCTATTTATATAAAAGGAATCATAAGTCACCCCTTCAATTTGTCCTTTATTGAAGGGAAATTATCTCTAGGATTACTAGAATCATGGATCCTTTGTTTCAAGGATCAAATCCCCTCCTTAATCCAAATTCTCTCATTGAGAAAAACAAATTAGGATCTTGTTGGTTGAGTGCCTTAAGTCCTTAAATGCTTGAAACCTTTGGAGGTTGGAGAGGGGACATTATTCATCTCAAGTTTAATTTGATGAATAGCATTCTTAGGATTCAACCTACTTGAGAAGATGATTATCACAACCTTAAGAATGTATAAATTCATCAAAATCACAAATCAAACGAAGGAATATCACATAACTCAACATTCAATCATTTCACATGAGTCAATGCATAAAACCAAAGATGTTTTATATTAATTTTGATAAACATAACAATTCTTAGGAAGGGGTCATATTAGCTAAAAAAATGGGCCTCAAAGTTCCATTATTTAAAGGTCCATCACTGGTGAAGGAACTAGTGTTACCTTGTGACACTTATTGGAGTTACAACTTGGAAGATTTGTATCTTGACCAATTAAAAAGTGGTGGATTTCAATAAAGGTTAATTATTAAATGTTAAAATCATTAAGCAGTTTGAAGGTTCAATGAGATGAACGAACCAAAATCACAACATAATGTTTTTGGGAGAAAATTGGAATCTAGTTCATTAGTGTTCTTTGCAACCAAATTATTATTGTGAGGAGAATAATTTCAAATGTTCTAGAAGGAGGCGTAGTTCACTTTTTACCACAAGATGGTAATGAATTTAGATTTTTAAAATAGAAATTATTTGTCCATTGTGAAAAATGTTGCTTATTAGAAGGTTCTCCCCAAATATGGTCTACAAACTATTTTCTTGACCTTAATGATGCCCCTTTAGATGTGATATAAAAAGAAAATGCAAAGGAACCTAATGTCAAGTTTTGGGAAGTATTTGAAGCATGTTCTCTATAGATGGTGTATCCACCTATGGATAATGTAGATTGTGCAATACAAAAATTGTGATGACAAGGGCATACAATCCTATGAAATTCCAAATAGGAGTGCATCTTCTAAACGTAAGTTGTAAGTTGAGGACAATATCTATAGAATTGTTTTATGAAAGTGCATTCTATGATGATATGGGAGTTGCATTTTGTTGTAAATTTTTTTATCTTTTAAAAGTTCCTTTTCAATCAATGGTTGAGGTTAATAATAAGGTGTGTTTTATTGATGAAAATTCAAAAAGATACTTTGCATTAAATTGTTTGGCTTCAAATGCCCCTATTACCAAACAAGGAGAAGAAAATCAGACAACTTTACTTACAATAAAGTTTGACACAATAGATATTTGTCAAAATGCATGGTTTAAACATAGTTACCAACTTAACGAGAACTCTACAAAGTTCTCATTTTTGGGGGGGTCACATTTTTTACTTCGTTTTGAAAATTTGTGCTACTGGTAGCACCCCACCCTCCCCACCTCCCTTTTTAGGTTGTTTTTTGATATTTAAAATCGTCTTATCCATATTTTTAAACGCTTATTTTTTCATCCATTTTCTAATTTTTCTAATTTTTTTCAACGGTGTTTTTAATCATTTTCCATGCTTCTTTCAATGTTAAAAATGTTGTATACCATTTACTTTTTTGAAATTAAGATTTTTTATATAATTGTGTCTCCTTAATTAATTTATGGTTCCATACTTTTTAAATATAGTAGAAAATATCATTGTTAACACATTGTTTACCTTTACTTCAATACATAGAAAACAATTGTAGTTAAATAACACTATTTTTACATATTTAGCAAAACAATACACATTTTAAAGCCGCATATAATAATAAAAAAAAAACTATACATTTTGGTACCTATTCGATTAAAATAACATGTCAAATAAATCATTTTTATGGACATAATTTAACAAAAATAGTGAATTAAACAAAAACATTTTTTTTCATATCTTTATACATTTGAAGTAAAAAAATGACAACATTTCATGTCATTTTCCCTAGTATAGTGATTCGGATACAAATTAAAGTAAAAAAAAACTAATAATTTTTTTTTATCATAAAACAACAATAGACACATATTCATTCTTATTTTAAAATCTGAATGTCAAAACATTACAGTTATAGTTCATAAAAAAAATTCCAAAATCGAGCATCGTTTTCAAGGGCATCTTAAAACTAATCAACAATATCATATATCCCAAATTCATCATTCTCAATAGAAACATTATCATCTTCTTAGACATCATTTTGTTCTTCCATTGTGTCATTTTGCTCTTCCATTGAGTCTTTGATATCCGCAAGTTCTCCAAAGTGATCCTTTCCAATCAATCCTCCTAATGGTACTTGAGGTTCCTTTGACATTTTTGTCACCTTTGATTCATTAAAATCTCCTTTCCTCGAACCAACTTCTTGCATTTCATCTGGAAGAGCTAGAATAACATTAATTATTTGCTAAATAAAACCATAGTGTAGTGGGTCACTTTCAATGGCTATGCAATTTCTTCCTTTATGTAAGCAACACGCTAGTGTTGTAGATAATCACCAAAAACAAAATAAATAATTGAGTTAAATAATGCAAAAAGACATAAATTAAAAATAATAAATATTGAAGTAATATTTCATAAATGTTAGATTATAATTCTTACCTGAACCCGAGAACAAATCCAAAACCGAATCTCCCTCATTTGAAAATGCATCTATAAGTTAATTAATTAATGCTTGTGGTTTTTTATAAATGTTAACCATCTCTCCTTTCAAATCATTTTCCTCATATGTTAGTTTTCTAACCAAAACATTGTAAACCAGTAAACTACTAGGATTCCCTCCATACTTTACATTGACAAGAATAAAATTATAAGAATAATTTTTTGTTTATGTTGCAAGATGTATACTTTCAATATCACATGTAAATGGTTCTCTATTGGAGCTCTAAATATTAGTCTTGTGCATGTAACATAAATAAGTGCAAATTCAATTAACTTGTGAGTTAATAAAATTGATTTGTAATCTTAATCGCTAAACATACACTTTCAATATCTTACCAAATAAGTTGCATCCTTGTCTTTTCTTTTCCCTTGAAGCTTGATTGTACTAATCCTTGTTGTGTGTCTGAATGAAAAACCATAAATCTCTAAAATAGTGATGTTGTGACTTCCATAAATCCCATAGCCACTTTATTGAAAGCTTGGTAAGTATAAGGCTCAATATCATATCCAATTTTTTGGATATTATAACCATGAGGAATATACGCAATAACTAGAGAGTATTCTTTTTTAGGATCTTGATATTTGCAATTTGTTCACAATCATCTAATATCACTTTATATTAAACGATGTTGTGCCCATTCCAAATGTATTGATCAAGGGTGTCATCAAGTTCAATAGTTCGAACATGTCTCCTTCTTTCTCTTTCAAACTTGGCTTTTTGAATAAAAAAATTGAAGGTTTCGGGTACTCCATCTGTATTCTTCTTTGGAATCTTTAATGAAATAAACAAACATATAGTTATATATCTATAACTAATAAAATAGAAATAAATTAACCTACAAATGAATAGTATGAATGTAATAAATCAACATACCTTTTTGAATGCAACAAAACATTGTTTCAATACTACTGTAGAGGTTGAATATGGATAGTTGAGTTTAACATCATCCAACTATCTTCATTCAACATCTTAACCATTTCCTCTTGTATTCTCATATACACTTTGTGACTAAATAAAATAAATAAATAATGTTATAGTGATATATATAATAAAATACTTAGAACACTGATATGTTAAACTGAAAAAAATTAATTTTCTTGTCCTAACATAAATAAAAATAACTCAACAAACTTACTTTTTAAATTCATCACACATTTCTTCCATTGACAATTCACCCAACCTTACACGTAATACTATAGCTATGATAAGTTTCTAATCCTTCACTCATTGTATCGTTATCCAAGGTTTTATAGTCATATATTTTGGCAGATTCTTGATTTTAGGACCTATCTTACTTGTGCTACATATTAAGGGTTTAGCCTTCTTAACTCTCTGATTTTTTATACCAATATTTTCCCATACATTGAAGATCGCATCTATCAAATCCCATACTTGTCCAATTCTAAATCCCAATTGAAAATAACTATCCACAGCTCTGAATACATCACTTCCTTTGCGGTTTTTTTCTTTTTCCTTTTCATCATCAATTAGGAAGCTTATTTCCATACAACATTACTTCTGAAACTTCGCATCAACATTTGATCCATCCCCATGACATATTTCAGAAAACTCATTATGGATAAATCTCACCCTTTGAATGAAATTCATGGACATCATGTACTCATTATATGTGTTATGATCCCATTCCAATAAATTTTCTTTTGAATCTGTTAAACCAACATAAATTATGCATTTTATTGTCTCAAAAAGAGGGTTATTGGGATATTCTTGTATCAATTCTCTTATAGCCTCTGCAGAGTGATTATCCAATCACATAATATTTGTAGTCAAAACTTTTTGATCTATCAAATTCATCCCTGCTAGGAACTTCAATTGGGTCAACAAGAACTAGGTAGTCAACCACATGTGCATATGAATTGTACCTAATCAATGCTTTCAAATTGTGAATATGATAGTGATGCAGTTTTCTAATTTGATATTTCTCTTTCCCTTCTGTGGGTTTATAAATTTTCTTCACATTCAACTGAAATGTTTGGCCATCATAAACTAAATTATACGTCCTCAATCTATTTCGAATGAAATTTTGTGTTGTTTTCATAATACCATATTCTAGATCAACACCTGGTGTTATTATTTCTCTGCTACCTTTAGGAAATTCATTATAATATTCAAAGCTAACGATGGCTTCTTCATCATCAACAACATTTTCTTTCTTCTTCTTATGATTTAAATGGGTTTCATCTAAATCAATGATTTCTTCATAATCAATAGGAATGGAATCATCCCCGACCATCGCTCTTTTGTGTTTCTCTTGTTTATTCTTCTTGTGAGAAGGAGTGATAAAATGATTGGGACTAATCTCAAAAAAAACTTCATTTGGGGTTTCCTCATCTTCAAATGTAACCTTTTTAGGATTTCTAGAATGAGGACTTTTCTTTATTCTTTCATGTTATTGTTTGTCTACTCTTGTAGCTTCAATTTCTGTTACTTTTTGTTTCTTTTTCCTTCATTCTCGTGCCTTATCGATATGAAAGGAATTGATGACTTCCATGATATTTTTCTCTATAGAGTAAATCCCCACTTACATATGTGAAAGTCATTCAATAAAATCCTATAAAAATAAAATATAACATTTATGTGTTAAATAAAATTAAAAAATTAACATGATACTAAAAATAATACAGGATACAAAAATAATAATAAACATACATTGTCTTTCTCAATGTCTTCAATGATAGATTCACATAATTTTGTAAAACATTCATCCCTGTTATAATTGCTCAATTTCAAATAATATCTAATATTGATATAAGTCCCAGCTTGTTTCGCAAGTGCATAAACAATATTTGTGTCTTCCACCAAACATATATCTCGTAGCAAGCCAAGTGGTTGATAATTTCTTTCCATGTGTTCAAACTCAACAAAATGCAAATATAGATGTTCTCCATTGTTGCCTTGTTTGTCTTTAACAAACCAATAATATTCTAGTTTTTTTTCACCTTTCAAAGATTTCAACTCTCTAACATTATTCATTTCCCTTCACAAATTATGTGTTGGACCTTGAACAAATGTGCTATCAATTTTTTTCCTAGCATTCATGGAGATTCCAGTTGCAATTTTGGATGCCATTATTGTAGGTCGTGATCTGGATACACTCACATATTCCTATATGAAAAAATAAAAAAATAAATTAGGTCTAGGAAATATTTACATTATAATAAATTAAATAAAAAAAAAAAACATAGACCATAAAAATTAAACTTAAGAAAAAAAATCATTTTAGTTTTACCCATGGGGTTACTGGGGCAATGTCGAGACCAAATATTTTCCTACGAGGGCTAGGGAGATGTCTGACATCACCTTGAGTGCCCCTGTAGGCCAATTCACGGTCCCGCGTGGAGGGGCATCCTACCCACTAACCACCATGGGACAAAACTATAAAAAAATTATTAAAAACAATAAAAACTGTAATTTTTTTATAAAAGGTATACCCAATTTTCTTTTTCAAAAAATCCTAAGAATTTTGTTAAAATTTCTTTGAAAAAGAAAGGGATGATTTTAAGGATGAAAAATTGTTTTAAAATGTAGAAGCCTTGGAGAATCTTATTGATCCTTCATATGCCAACTATTAAATGTTTGGCGATATTTTTGTAAAAATATTCCAATTTCTAAGGATTTTATATAGTTTGTATAAAATTTTGGCATTTTTAAAGGTAAAATAATTTTATCCTATAAAATTTGGGCGAATCATTTTTAGAATAGCGAATCTCGTTTTGGGAAAAACCAAGGAAAATTAGCCCATGAGCGAAATTTAGCCCCTAAAATCATCCCTGGAAAAAGGTTTAATTTGTTTTTTAAGTTGTGATTTATTTAGAAAAAAAAATAGAAAACATCTAAAACAATTTAAGTTTTTTTTTATAGATTTCGCATGAAAACATATTATGTGATTCAGAGATGATCTTATAATTTTTTTTTGGTAATTGGTAAAAATTTTAAAAATAACTAACCTATGAAATGTTAGATCTTGAATGTCTTCTCGATGTTTCTCCCTTGTGGATTCCTCCAAACTATTTAACGAATGGTGCCCAATAGTTAACGCAATGTAAAAAGATAAAACAAGATTGTGTTTATATAACAAAGATGATATAAATTGTTGTTATGTGTAACGAATGTGGGATAAATAAAAAAGAAGAAGATTGTGTACATATATACCTAATATTATATGGATCGTCTCTAAGTTTAATGAATGTGGAATAAATAAACAAACATGAAAACTATTGTAATTAACAAATAAATAATGAATTACTAGAGTAAAAGTTGTTTTTTATTTTGAGGG
>JASDQU010216043.1:6391-16649 GCA_032191745.1 Picea mariana
TCAAATGTAAAGTAAGAAGAGATGATCCTTGCTTCTGACCAAGCTGTCATACGTAAAGCAAGATGAGATGATGAGACTAGTACTGAGATTCTAGCTAGATAGTTGTGACGTAAAGCCAGTCTAGTATCCTGCTTCCAACCTGATGGTTGTGACATAAAGTAGGATGAGTATCTTGCTTCCAGCTTGAGTGTTGTGACGTAAAGCAAGACGATGAGATGTGACAAGTACCGAGCTTCCGAATTGACAGTTGTGATGTAAAGCCAGTCTTGTATTTTGATGAGCCAACCTTGTGTTGTGATGATCTTGATGTATCAGTTTTTATAATAATACATATTGATGCAAATGATGATGGCATTCCTTTGAGAATGATGATGCTGCTGATGAAGAAAACTTCCGATGATTTATAGATATGCCAGCCAGGATGATATTAATGATGTTGTCCTCCCATTTCATGTTGTCCTCTCTCTCTTGCATGATGTTGTTGAAGAATACCCTTCTTGTTAAGGGGGAGTGTTGAAATCTTGTAACTGCAAAGAGTATTCTTATTATTATTGATTTATTATTCATAGGATCAGTCCCCATTGTGGATTGATCATGTCAGTTATTGTAATAGGACCAAATCCCCTTTTGTGGATTGGTCAATAGACAATTGTAATAGGCAGAATAAGAAGTCAGCCCCAGCAGTTAATAAGAAGACCCAAAAATATAATAAAGTTGGGCTTAGCCACCCAGTTGGAGAAGTTGGCCCTGCCAGTGAAGAGACACTTCACACATGCCAGACTTGTATAAATAAGGTGCTAGTGCCTCATTTGGATATAACTCACTTGCTCAGTTTGAGAGACAAGTTCTGATATGTTACCAGCAAAGGAGAGAGAGAGTGGCACATATCTTGGGAGAGGACTTTATGTTTTAGCATAGATATCTCTTGCCATTATATTGGCTATCTATATTAAGGAAGTTTTGCTAGGTTTTCTTCCCCTAGAGGGTTTCCCAGAATAAATGATGTGTCTCTTGTGATTGTGTATTTCTCAGTGATCTTGGATTATGCTATTGTTATCTAATGAAATGGAAACATCTATAATAATGGCTTAAACATTAACAGTTCTCATGTGCTCTATGGTGAGCATATGTCCCCGATTTGGAGCCATATGTTATCCCCTAGCCTAGGGATAACTAAGGATATTATGTCTCAAGGCCCACAGGTCCTAGAAATGGAGTACCGAGATCCATATTGACTTAAGCCTGGCCCTGGAGGGCCCATATTTCATATTCAATGCCTTGATCTTGTAAACAACAACAACATCCATCCCATCGGCCTAGTCCTTAAACATCAATGGGTCCTTCTCCATGAGGTAACGAGTTTGGGTATCATGGTATGTGTCACTCTGATTCTCAAAACATTTGAATATGTGCATTTAATTATTTTTTCTTATGACGTGTGCTTGGAATTTATTCCTTTCCACTTGTCCACACCTAGGGGGAATGAAAGGATTCCCTAGAAAGTTGGTTCTCTTAGGATTTGAATTTCCACTGGGTGGTTTTATGAAAGGTCATCGTCCATTCCCACCATACTTATCACTTTTCATCATTTTGCCTCTCATCCATCCCGCACACTGGTTCGGTCATTGGGGTTGCCAAGCTAGCAAAGGGTTGTACCTTGCCTTCTAGGAAGAAGGGGATAAAGGCCCAGAGGGTAAAAGTAGCTGGAAAAAGATAAAAGGTAAAAGAACAAAACCTTTACATGCTTCACCCAGGGATCCCTAAGAAAAAAATAAAAGTCTTCTAAGCAAGAAACGTAGGGACCCATAAAATAATAAATTCAAGACCTGGTTGGAGGATAAGGGGTATCATCACGGGCCAACCTATTAGGTTCATTGGAATGTAGAGGTATGACACTACCACTCAGTTGGTCACCACACCAGGGTAGTGGCTCTTGGTGGAATAGCTAAGAGAAAGGTGGTCTCATCACAAGCCAACCTTACCATATCTGTGAAATTCTTGTGGGTAACATTGTCACCACTGGCCACCATGCCATGGCAGTGTCCTCTAACTAGTCTCTTTATAGAAAACAAAATAAGATAAAAAGGTAAAAGGCATATGATGGGATTTGAAACATTTGCATCCATGACAAGGTGCAACTCACCCACTTCAGAGGAACCCACAGGTAAGCCATACATTTCCCTGCCATCACTGCACCCATTGCTCAAACATCCCTACACCACCTCATCCACTTACATGACCTGGATTTTCCTTCACCTCGAAAATCCTACGTCCAATGAGAATTATCCCAACATGACCTCCTAAAACCCTCTCCAAAACTGGCTTGTATAATAGTATAACATCTTTGAGCACTTGTCTAGGAAAAGGGGGTTTTATGCACAGGTTTAGATAACTTGATTATTAGACGTGATTGACATTGCTATGATCCCTATGACTGATGATACCATGGAGGGAGTACTTGTTTTTGTTACATGACCAAACCTAATGGACAAGTACACATGGGGAGATGATTATTTCAGACCTCCATAGGAATAAAATCGCACTAGATGGATGTTGAGACCCCAACCAGGGACATAAACATGTTATATGATTGCACTAGAGAGAGTGGAGGACGTTCCACCAGAGACAACCTAGTAGGATTGGACACATGGGGGTATTTCCCTCCCACTATTATGTTCGCCTTGGAAGGGCCATGATGTAACCTCTGTGACCCTTGATGTCAGCCAACGTTTGATGGACACTTTGGAGGTAGTTGTGTGCCAAGTGGCATGTGTGGCTTGATCCAAAGGCCTTGGGAGGCCTAAGGTTTTTCTACTGGAGGAAAACTTTTCATGAGAGAGGCCTAACATCACCCTAAAGGGGCATGATGTTACATTTTCTTCTTGATTTAGGGTTTAAATTGCCATTTTTATGTAAAAATTGGATATTACATGTAAACTGTCCATGCCGGCCTTTTTGACCTAGTTTGTAAATTAAAGGTCATTGTAATTGTATAAATAAGGGAAAAATATCTCTTTCTTTTCACCATCTTTCACTCACACTTAAGTGAGGTCTGAAATTTTCCCATTAATTAGGGTTTATTGGCTGAAATTTGGTGTGCACTTCTTGAAGGAGGCTCTTTTTGGTGTGTTTTAGCATTTTTCGTGGTGTAAGTCTTCAACTAGGCCTATTGCTAGATGATTCTTGGTGAATGTAAGTAAATTTTCTACAACTCTTCTTCATTTTAATGGTTATGGTGTATTTATCTTGGATTTATTCTAATATTATGAAATTGCTAGCTTAAAACCATAAGATGCTAAAGCACATGGTATTGTTCTTTCCATAACAACTTTCCACCTACTAGATTATGCTAGAAACACTATTATCTTGAAGCTTTGTGCTAAGGGCCTTGCCATTGGAACACCCTAATATATTTTTCTTCATCTAGCCGTCATTTATTTTATGCTTGGGCTAAAGAAGGAGGAAAACCGCTAGGGCCTGGGGTTACCTACTTCCTAGTGGCTATTTTCCCCCTAGGGTTTAGTGATTGAAGCTTTGGGCTACCAACGCTTCAATCATTGAACTTCTTGTATCTAGCTCTCTTATTATCAACTTGATCCTTCAAATATTTTCTCTTCCAAAAGAGACTCCATTTACCCTAAAAGCACCAATCTAAGCCTTACACTTGAGTGATTGATGAAAACTACTCTCAAAACTTTTACCTTAATCTATCTACTAACTTCTCCTAAACTTAGAATAGACTAATTTACTAACCTACTTTTTTTTGTTAAAAAATTAATCTACAACCATTTATTGCAGCAATAAAAGCACCTAAAAGCAATTGTAAAGTTGATTTATACACTGCCTAATTAGCTTCTGAAAAATGCTAGTACTTTGCTATTATCGAGTAATTATTTTTGGTCATTGTGAAGTTGTTTTAAGGAACTTGTTGTGAAGCTATTATCTTATAAACATTGTTGTTATAAAATTATGTTTTCTTCATCATACAAAAACTATTCATTTTATTGATAAGTCCATGGTTTTATGATGTATTGACAACAAATTGTACTTGCAAAGGATATTGTTTTCTTGTTGCTTTGTTCTTGGCTGGTACATCTAATCACTTCATTACTTCATTGGTTAAAACCTTGGGACTTTCTAATCAGTGTGACTTGTGAGAAGGGATTCTTTTATAGACACTTTATCCTTTGCCTTCTCAAACCCCCAGGTCACCGGGGACGTCTCCCCTGGACCATCAACCTTAAATAGAAAGAGGTATCTTATTAAGGTGACAATGATAGGATAACCTCCTATTACGTCAATTTTCCTCCCTTAACCTTTCCCTTTGGAACAAGTACAAATTTCATGATAACAAACACCATTTCTCCTCGTAACATTTTTCAAGTTCCCTTTCCCAATAAAGTATCCACAACTACATCATCCAACTTACTTACAAATATTAGGCTTCTAGCTAGATTTAGAATTTCCATAAATCTAGGGGGAGTTCTAATCCTTCCATATTTCATAAAAATATTAACCCTTCCATGCCCCATGATTTTGGTTGTCCATTCATCTCCTAGAAATACATCACTACCATCATACTTTTCATATTCACTGAACCACTCCCTATGAGGAGTCATATGAAATGATGCACCTCAGTCGATCAACCATACATCATTATTTTCATGTATACATGTAGACATCAGGTAAACATGAAATCCTTCTCTTGTGGAGGTTTTCATCTCTATGGAAGAGGAATAATCAAATCCATTTGCTTTATCAACTTTATTAGACCTAGAATATTTGTTATAATGCATAGCTTTACCACATTTCCATCATTTCCTCAAAGATTTTCCTAGGGATTTAGATCTACCTTTAGGTTTAGATCCCCCCACAAAGACTTATTTTTATTCCTATATTGGGGATGACCTCTTACATATAAAGTATATGTGATATGACTGTTGTTCCTGAGTTTATACTTTAAGGCTCTAAAGTATACTATCAAGGAATCCGAAAAAGGTAGAGAAAGTTAAAAAAAAAAGGTATCAACTTGATAAAACATAAGCTATGGCTGGTTTGTTAATTGTCTCTGTCTAGCTTCCCAGTGTTCCTGGATGCTAATATACCTTTCAATTGTTTCCCATGAACTTTCTAACTCAACTCGGTTATTCGTTGTTTGTAAGATGGTGTTAAATAAATGTAAAGCAATGCTTGTTTGATCTGTTAGGTTGAGCTCTATATTGGGTTGTCTCGTAACGGGTACAGTCATGAGGGATAAATATTTAAAAGATAAATTTATTTGTTTTTAGGGTTTGTTATTTTTGTTTTGAAATATGTAAGAAGGATCAAACAATGAATTAATAGTATGACAAAATTAAAAGTCATTTCTTGTATCTGAGTTAAATTTTAAAGAGGAAATATGCATGAAATGAAAGGGAAACATAAAGTTGTTGAACAAGGTGAGGCATCAATTAAAGAGGAATCTCACTTTGTGACAGAAGAAGAAAATAGGCAGGAAAAATTTAATGAAGCATATGATATTGAAATCTAAAACGTTCACAGGTCTTGTAGCTGCTGATAGCTAATACATAGGAAAAATTGTAAATGACTAGATGAAAAAAATAATATATCACCATAGTAGAGGTTGTACTAAATTGCATCTAAGCATTCATCAAAGAGATATATGAAAAACATGAAACAATAGAGGAGCACATAACTCAGGCTTGACAAGATCTGGAATCTTCAATCTGGATTTGTATTAATTTTAAAAAATATTAAAATTTCTTCCTTACAATGTGCCCATAAAAAGCCCACTTTCAGTCTTATGAAAATATACTTATACAAAGTCACCAATTCTTGACGGTTGGTGATTTCCTAATTCCTAGGGGAAAACATTTACAAAAATGAGAACCTCAACTATTTCCATGGTTATCTTTTATTTTTCTATCATCTTGATAATGTAAGCTTTCAAAATGATACTTCATTGTTTTATTGAAGTATGTCCTTCTTTTGATCCAATACATTCAACACATTTTTATAGAAAGTGCACAAAACTTCTAGGAGGCTCTGAAAGATCCTTTGCTTCAAATAGATAAAACTTTCTTTGAATTTTATGGAGCTGGTCTTCAATCCCTTTATCAACAAACTTGATTGATTGCAATTTTAAGTTTGGCTTCACCAACCACCTATCTATTAGGGTAACATCAATTTCTTTTAGTTGTGAAATTTCCATCTGAATTTCATTCAAGTTCTCTTTGAAATTCAATTTATGTCTTATAATATTAATTTGTCCTAGTATCCCAATGCAATTGTCTCTTCCAATACCCAATGATACTTCGTCTAATAAATCAAATATTTCTTCCCAATCATCTTTGATTTCCTTATCTATTCTCCTGTTTTCGTCTATGTTGGCTTACCATACTTTGAGCATGATATTGCCTCTGATCTACTCTATGACAGATAGCTTTGGAGTTTTTGATACGTCTTCATTTCCTAAACACACAACTGNAAATATGTAAGAAGGATCAAAATAATGAATTAATAGTATGACAAAATTAAAATTCATTTCTTGTATCTGAGTTAAATTTTAAAGAGGAAATATGCATGAAATGAAAGGGAAACATAAAGTTGTTGAACAAGGTGAGGCATCAATTAAAGAGGAATCTCACTTTGTGGCAGAAGAAGAAAATAGGCAGGAAAAATTTAATGAAGCATATGATATTGAAATCTAAAACGTTCACAGGTCTTGTACCTGCTGATAGCTAATACAGAGGAAAAATTGTAAATGACTAGATGAAAAAAATAATTAATCACCATAGTAGAGGTTGTACTAAATTGCATCTAAGAATTCATCAAAGAGATATATGAAAAACATGAAACAATAGAGGAGCACATAACTCAGGCTTGACAAGATCTGGAATCTTCAATTTGGATTTGTATTAATTTTGAAAAATCTTAAAATTTCTTCCTTACAATGTGCCCAGAAAAAGCCCACTTTCAGTCTTATGAAAATATACTTATACAAAGTCACCAATTCTTGACAGTTGGTGATTTCCTAACTCCTAGGGGAAAACATTTACAAAAATGAGAACCTGAACTATTTGCATGGTTATCTTTTATTTTTCTATCATCTTGATAATGTAAGCTTTCAAAATAATACTTCATTGTTTTATTGAAGAATGTCCTTCTTTTGATCCAATACATTCAACACATTTTTATAGAAAGTGCACAAAACTTCTAGGAGGCTCTAGAAGATCCTTTGCTTCAAATAGATAAAACTTTCTTTCAATTTTCTGGAGCTGGTCTTCAATCCCTTTATCAACAAACTTGATTGATTGCAATTTTAAGTTTGGCTTCACCAACCACCTATCTATTAGGGTAACATCAATTTCTTTTAGTTGTGAAATTTCCATCTGAATTTCATTCAAGTTCTCTTTGAAATTCAATTTATGTCTTATAATATTAATCTGTCCTAGTATCCCAATGCAATTGTCTCTTCCAATACCCAATGATACTTCATCTAATAAATCAAATATTTCTTCCCAATCATCTTTGATTTCCTTGTCTATTCTCCTGTTTTCGTCTATGTTGGCTTACCATACTTTGAGAATGATATTGCCTCTGATCTACTCTGTGACAGATAAGTTTGGAGTTTTTGATACGTCTTCGTTTCCTAAACACACAACTGCTTTTTGAAAAGTAGCATTTGTTGCTTGAGCCTCTTTTTCCTTAAATTTTTTTTTATCAAAGGATTTACTTACTTCTTGAAAATAATTCTAAATAATCTCTACTTTGGATATCAATTTATGTTGCTCAGCTTCTATCCTTGTATTCACCTCCAGTGAATGGACCCGAAAAACTTTCAAATCTATAACCTGGCCTTCTGTTAAATTCAATTTAGCCTGTAGTTGTCTTACCAATTCTTCTTGTTGAATAACCTGCATTTGACTCGTCTTCACCTTCTTGTTCATCCCATCTAGAATTGACTTAAGAAATTGAATTTCCTTCTTGTCAACATCTCTGGCTTGCTCCAGACCTTTATTTATTTGTTCAGTGATATTTTTCTCAGTATTTTTTAATTGCATTTGCAACTAGGCTATCATGTGATTACTCTGTTTCATCATTGTTCTCATATTGTCAAAAATGAATAGATTGGTTGTTGCCAAAGCTCCCATGGAGCCTGCTACCTCTGTAGCGAAATATTCTTCTTCCAAATTATTCCCATCTATCAACACTCTGTGCTTCTTTACCATAACACCTTCTCTCTGATGCATCTCTTGCTTCAACACAACCTTCCTCTTTTTACTTCAAAAGTAATTATAAGGGAGGTATATCTTCTCTAAATATAAGAGTAAGGTCACTAGCATATATGAATCCAATCTAGGGGGGGGGGAAGTGGAATATAAAGGATTCAAGGAAGTAATGGGACTAGCCAAATCTATAGATTCCCCCCCCCCCCTGTTGTTTTGGGGGTATCAGCATGAACAATTGATGATGAAGGGGGAATTAGTTTACTAGAATTGCGAGGTGTCTCAGGCGCTTTTTCTGTTTCTGCTCCTGGGTTCTCAGTGTGTGGGACTTCTGCATTTTGTGAAGACATTTCAGTCTCCTTTGGATTTTCCTCTGTATTTGATTTATCCTGCACCTCTTTTCTGAAACCCGAGGGAGTATTTCTTTGTGCTGGAGGATGGGTTGTTAACTCTCCCTACAGTACCTTGGGAAAACCACTTCGCCTGTGTCTCTGGAAGGTTAGAAAACTGGTCTGCAAGTCATATGATAATGTCTATACCCTGTCTAATACCTCCTCATAAGTTTTGTCCCCTTTGAACATGTCATCGCAAGGGGATTTTTCATGTTCATACACTTTCATGTTGTAGTGAGCAAGGTGATTCCCCACTATTTTATAAGGGTCGTGTTTCCTATGTTTGATATCTACCAACTTGACCTCTTCTAGTGATGCAACTTCAACATTTGAATGACCCAGTTGAGTAGTGAAACTTCCCAATCTGTACAGGGAAGACTGGCCATAACTTCTTCTGGGCTATTTTCAGTTCTATCCCAATGCTGACAATTATTATCTGATAGGATACCTCCTTGCAGACCAATCTGTCAGGAAGGAATTTTGGAAGTGCATGAGGAGGAATTGAGCATCCAAAAACCTTGACATAGGAGAAATTCTCCTCAATAAACCAATCGACAACCGCCTTGAGGTTTCCTATGATTGATTCTAAAATATGAGGGAGTGCACAACCATACAACATGTCATGCACCTGTATCACTATGAAATGACAGATTTCGTAAAAGTAATCTTTAGCATTTTCCTCCCATAGCTTAGAGTGATACTCATGAATGGGTTCAGTGCAGTTTGGGTTCCAACTCCAGTTCATCAAGGGGAATGGATTCATGAAGCACATAACATCCATAATGTATGCGGACATGTAAAATGATATAGGTCGGCCTTTGGATTTCTCTGTTTGATACTCTGTAACCTCCTTAGCCAGATTATCTGATAGAATCTTTCTCCAATTGAAACTGTAGCCTTCAACTACTTCATGTAAAAGGGGCACCCATTCTGCAAGGAAATGGGTAGTACTTTTGTTCCTGAAAAGTCTACATAGCATCAGAGCTACATAGAACATGTACTCATTTAATGGAGATGTGGCATAAACACCAGGGGTATAGGCCCTGAATTTTACTGGAACTCCCCACCAGTCTTTGATTATGCCAAGATATGTTTGATCTGACTCTGTGCATTCTTTTATTTTAAATTCACTTACGAATTCTGCATTATAAATATATTTAGAATTAGGAGATAGTTTGTACATTGCTTGTATATGCTCCGGTCTGAAAGAGCCAACGATTGTTGAAATAATGTAACTGCAAAGAGTAATCTTATTATTATTTATATATTATTTATAAGATTAATCCCCATTGTGGATTAATCATGTCAGTAATTCTATTAGGACCAAATCCCCTTTTTTGAATTGGTCAATAAACAATTGTAATAGGAAAAATAAGAAGTCAGCCCCAACAGTTATTATTGAGACCCAGAAATATAATAAAGGTGGGTTTACCCACCCAGAGTGAGAGGTTAGCCCTACCAGTAAAGACACTTCACATGTGCCAAACTTGTATATATAGAGAGGCTAGCGCCTCACTTTATCACACAACACACTTGCTCATTTCTAAGAGGCAAGTTGCAACTTACCAGTTGGAGAGAGGGAGAAGAGTGGTGCATATTTTGGAGAGGACTATCTATATTGGTTTGAGTTATCTCTTG
>JASDQU010216045.1:1324-18256 GCA_032191745.1 Picea mariana
GATGCATTTCAATTGTGTGTTTGAGATATTTATGGTTATTGCATGTGTATGTTGCGTATTTATGGTTTAAACAATATATAAAAGATGCATGCAGAAGTAAAGAACATCAATTGCCCAATAACATGTATTATGCGACTCAAGCATGGAAATACAATAACATACTGGAAATATAGAGTATAATCATCAGCTAGATCTCATGGATTGTCATTGTAATACAAACAAATAACATAAAAATACTCGTGATCAAAAGATGAAGGCAGATTTGATGCATGCACGGATAGATCGACAAAAATATGCGATTTTGGAGAAGCACGGTAACCGCTACCAGTTGGAAAAATCGTCCGGAAGATAGATCGTCAGAATGAGATGGAAACTGCTCCAATAGAAGCGCCCTGGCCTCTAGACTGAAATGGATGAGTGTCAGATGTCAGATTTGGTCTCTGAGGCACTGGATCTGGACCCCTAGGGGGTTTGTGCACCTTCTGGGACACTGGATGCGCCCTAAATGATTCCACCAACTAAATTTGCTGCTATAGGACTCAAAACAATCGTCTTGCTAGATGTGGAACTGGGTCGGAAGGGTTTCCCCAGATCTACCCTAATGCTCCGTCTGCAACCTCAAATCTTGCCGGAAGAGTTGCACCCTAAATGGATGAATGATGCACCCTGTAAGATTCCACCGTCAGAATCTGATGGAAAATGGCTCAATCTGAGTGCCCTAGCTGGATCTCAACTGGGTCGGAAGGAAACTGCAATCTGAACTCGGACCTCGTGCAGCTCCACAAACCCTCAATCTGACTTGCACCCTCACTGGCTGAGCTACGCACTCTGCACTGGATACTCCTGAATAGCACGATGAAATACCTGGATGGTATCTCCGATAGGCTAGGGTGTGTCTCTCAACACCGAAACCGATCAATGGTGGTGGTTTCCTCCAGAAATCCACAAAACAGTAAAGTCGACTCTCCTCCTCCTCTGGGAACTCTCAACATCAAATCATAACAATGCATAATCAAGAATTAAGTTAGGTTCCTCCCTTTATACCATTCCCAACCTAATTCACCATTGACCTCGCTTAAGCTAGGCGCTTTTCCTCCTAAGGTGAATAATTAATTAATTAAGTCCCCCTTTAGCACCTTTTCATTCTAATCCTTCGTTGATTTAGGCTTAAGTGATATTTCCTAAGTTTTTTGCTTAATTCATCGTTTAGCCATCAATTCACCCTTATTTCTCTATCTTGTTCCCTGTTTGTCCCTGACTATAGTCTACGGGAACACCCAGACTACTAAGTCACTCCCTGCTAGCCTACTCTTGGGAACAAGACATCACAAAAAGGTAGTCCTCAGAGGCGTGACAGGTAACACAACCACGTATGAAACGACCAAGAGATTGGGATGCATTGACATAAAGGTGGCACTAAGGTTGGGCGTGCCGATCCCAAGGGGAATAATGGTTGACGAGCGCGATGACTAGTTTGGGTGACCGAGTCCGCGAAAGGGCGCGATGATTTGTTTGGAGACATGGGTTCACGAAGGGGCGCGACACCCCCAAAGGACACGATGGTTCGTGATGGTGAATTTTGAAGTCCCTGTAAGTGAACAAGAGTGCACAACCAAGGAAGGTATATTTTGAAGACAAAAAGAGAAAGAAGAGCTCTACGATTCTGAGGCAAGCTTAGACAAAGAGGGGCGAGCTCCCTCAAGAAGCCAAGTCGCTCCACATGGGAGGAATTGTGCTGCCTTAAGGTGGATTTGGTGCAAAAAGTTGGGTGAGCTTCTCTTGGGACAGTTTTGGGGAAGCTTGGAAACACGGGTCTGTTGGAGGCATGTGTGAGACAAAACCAAAAATTGTGAAGTCTGCGGAAATAAAGAGACAACAAGTCTACAGTTGAGGGCATGTCTAAGGTGCATTGTAGGAGGTTGCAAAGACAGGTTGTGACAAAGAGGCTTGGTGAAGAATCTGTGCATGAGTGTCTTGGTGAGGTGAGGTGATTCGTTTGACTCTGCCAAGTTGTAAATTGAGTTGATAGTGCTCATATTGTAATTGTTTCGCAATAACAAAGACTTAGTCGGGTGTTAGGCACAATTCGTGTTGCCTGCGCTATATATTTGTATGTATTTTGTTTCTTCCATTGTCGTTCTCTTGGCTTCTCGTGTTCATGGATGTATACTTAAATATGACTAAGTGTCAAATATATTAACAAATGTTTAAGTATATAAGAGTTGCACTAGAGTAGGTGCGTGACTCATTGGTAGCCTAGAACAAAGTATGGGTATGCTCTAGGTGAAGAGGTGTAGTCCAAGCAAAGTAGCCTTGCTTTGCTAAGCATCCAAGCAAGAAAAGTCGCGGTGTCGCATGCCCTCAAGAAGTGCATGATCGCAAGGCACACTGCAGGGACGTGACAACAAATAATTCAAGCATAAAGTTTATCACAATATAAAGCAATGTCAAGCGTGCCACCGTAATTGGTTCTAGAATCTTTCAAACTAGTTTTAAAATGATGAGATTCTTACATTGCCCTTGGTAATCTCAAAACCAACGACGTTGTCATGTTATGAGAAAGTCAAATGAGAGGCTAATGCTCTAGAATTTAAACCTTCAATCAATGGACGTGGAGGTTCACACAATAATGAAAAAGATGACTTTCTAAAACATGATATTTGCCCTTCCTTGTCAAACACAAAATCTAGGACAATTAACTTTTTTCATCACTCTTGAATTTACATTTATACAAATGGCAAAAATTGGATGGCCAATTGCGTTTTCGATAGACAAGTTCACTAGAATTGAACTTATAATTTGAGACGTACATGGATAACATATGGTTTTCGCAATAAATGTATATTTTTGTAATTTAATTTTATATTAATATTATATCCATTGACGGTGTTTCACAAGGTTGATGAAAGTTAACAACTAATATAATCCCACCAAGGTTTAAGTTGTATCGAATGATCATGCCATGCTTGTGCTTGTGCTCTAAGTCGAAGATAGGTGAATAGCATGGTGCAAGTGGTTCCTCGTGATGCTAAATTTAGGAAAAATAACCTCATCCAATGGAACTTGGGAACTAAGATGTATAAAAAAAAAAAATAACACCTAAATCTAATTGAAATGAGTACATTAGGACATTCTCTTTAAGAAAAATGTGTACCATGTCATTTTATTAGTAGGTAGCATCCTCTCATTTTTTTAATTCTCTTGCCTTGTTCTCACCCATATTAATAAAATGGCCACTAGCCTATACATAGAATTGATGAAGTTGTGAGGAAGTGTCGATGACTTCACTACAATTGGCCCTATGGCCCTTCAAACTAGCTTTTGAATGATAAGATTGGATCAACATTGGCCATAGTAATTCAGAATTGAAGAAGTTGTCATGGCACAAGAACAATGAATGGGAGGTCAATGCCCCAAAGATCAATCAAGGGATGCGAAGGCTCGTGCAATAATGACAAGGTTGTTCTCTACTTAGTGTTGAAATTTGATGTTTACCCTTGTCCACAAACACAAAATTCATGACAGCCGAATATTTTCATTACCCTTTGATTTACATTTATACAAATTTATAGTGTCAAAAACCATGGAAGTTATAGTAGAATATCAAAAACATGGGAGAAATGGGTACTTCCCCGAAAGTTGTCAAAGGTCGAGGTTGAGAGATAAGGGTGATGACCTGATAGGTTAAATTTGTGTCTTTGCTTCAAGTTCACACTTCCTTTGCCTTCTAATAGTCTATCTTTTGTCTCCCTCCTTTCTTGAACTATTTAAAAAAGTAATTGAAATTTGACTATGAGCATCAAAGATTAAAGCATTGAACTTTGAAAAGTGATATGTATGTGTCTTACGCAATGGTCTAGTGAAAATTTGGAGCAATTATAGTAATGAAGACCTGGATTCAAATCCTTGCACGAATGTTCCCGCATTACATGGTGGATCCAAAGAGTGGCTTGTGTTTTCAATCCTCCCATAAAAAAATTGTGTGTGTGTGTGTGTGTGTGTTTCCCGGTTACAAAGTCCGAGGAAAACCCCCAAGTACTCCCCCTCATTTCAAGGATGGTACATAGGGTAAACCATAGAATATTCAAGGCATAAGGTCAATCAACAATGGGGCTCAAAGCCATTACAATGATATACTTGTTAAGAGCTCAACATGTCACTTGCTAGAATTTAACTTAGGCGGGGACGATAACAATCATTCCTCCTAACCAGCCATGAGATCGTTTGCAATCATGCACACGTCTTTGTGTAGAATCAGACCTAGAGAAAGGTCTTCCAGAAGAAATCTAGCTAAATTTAGATGGGTGGTCATACATTCAAACAGTGGACTACGAACAACTTCGTTTTAAGTGCAAATCCTACTATGAGTACGGACATTTCGCCAAAAAATGCCCCAAGGCGATCTAGGAGAATCTTGAAAACAAAGCACCATAACAATGGAAGCCAACAAAAAGAAAGAAAGCGATGAACAAGGCAGGAAACCAACAACAAAAAAGGAAAAACAACTCCAGCCTCCCTTCGCCAAGTAAAGGGAAATCCCCAATACAAATTGATGATGAAGCAGAAAGTAGCAAAAACAAATACGCTCCCCTGGAAAACTTAGAAGCAGAGTTGATAAGCTCAAAAGAAAATACATAAGACAACCAGCAAGTTCAGGATCCTGATCTCACTTTGCCCCCAGTGGACCCTGATCCACAACCCCATGAACCTATTCAAGTGTAGGAGGACGATAGCCAAGAAGACTCGGGAGAAGAGATGGATATGGAACTCCTAAAGAATGCTAGAACTATGAAAGCAGGAAGGAAAACCAATAAAAATAGAAGATAAAAAGCGACCAACCAGGACAAGGAGCTAGGAACCCAACCAACAATGGAGGAAATTCTCAAAAAAGAAGGAAAAAGTGGGAAAGCTCTAGCAGCAAAGGGACAATCTCAGCCCATGAAAGGGGGGACAACAAAACACACTAGTAAATAATGAAAGTAGTCTCCTAGAATTGCAGAGGACTGGGACAGAAGGAAAAAAAAGAATCCATAGGAAAACTAATCAGAACAGAAAAGCCCCATATCCTCCTAATCCAAGAGATAAAACTCCAGGGAGCTGAGGCCCTGTGAGAAATGAAGCAAATTTAGAAAACAAGCATCAGATCAACGATGAAATATAGAGGCACATTGAGAGGGATTTGCACGATGTGGAACACCCAATTCTACAAAGAAGAGCAAATAGTTGAATCTACACACTGGATGTTGGTCAAACTAAAACAGTATCATCTACCCTATTTGTAATGTTTATATGCCTAATAATTATTGGCAGAAAAGGGAGTGTTGGGATTCTTTATTGAAAATTAAAGAGCTAGGAGCCCGAGACAATTGCATTATAGCAAGGGATTTTAACACAACCCTACATCAAGCAAAAAAAAAAGGAGGAACCACTGTAAGGGACCAGTTTAGGGAACAAATGGAGGATCTGATCTTGGAACTAGATATGTTCGATGTTCAACCCTCTAAAGGGAAATTCACTCGTAGCAATAAAAGGCTAGGCGTGGGGCACATAGCTGCCAGAATTGACCATTTTCTCATCCATAGCTCTTTACTCCTCTGTCCGCTTAACATTTCCTCTGAAATTGTGCATTGGGGTATTTTAGATCATCGTCAAATAGCCCTCTCCATTGTAAAAGCAGAAAATTTGGGACCCATTCCCTTTAAATTCAATCCAATTTGGTTGGAGTCCCCGAATTTCCTCCCCCTAATTTCCTTGATCTGATCAACCTGGGTGGATGAAACCCTTGTGTACATCTGGGAGCAAAAGCTAAAAAAGGAAAAAAAATCAATAAAGGATTGGGTTAAAGTCTCTTACCAGAACACAAGAGGAGAAGTGGAAAGATATAAAAAGAAGCTAGAATTTATACAGGAGGAAATGGACACTAGTGAAATTCAAACTAGACATTTAGTGCAAGAGAAAGAGAACTTTCAAAATTATTTAAGGGCACTTCAAAATGAAGAAAAGGAATGGAGACTCAAATCCAGAGCTTTGTGGCTCCAAGCGGGGGACAAAAATACTTCCTTTTTCCATATGCAGGCCAAAGCAAGAGAACACAAAAAAACAGTGGAGGAAATAAAAACAGCCATAGGAGGCGTAGTCAATTCCTTCGAGGAGATAAAAAAGGAAGCCTCCTCTCACTTTAAAAAACTCTACACCCAAGATGGAGTAGATAACAGAGAGCAGAGTCTACAATTCATGGAGCATATACCGCAACTGATAAAGGAAGAGGATAACCAAGAATTGAATAAGGTGGTCACAGAAGAGGAATTTAAAGTAGTTGTCTACCAATTTGATCCCAACAAAGCCCCCGGGCCGGACGACTTCACTCTTCATTTCTACCAAAACTGTTGGGAAATAATTATAAAGGATTTACTCTGTATTATTAGATATGTCCAAACTACTTGCAAGTTAGGAGGAGCCACCGATACCTTTTTTCTTGCCCTGATTCCTAAAGTAAAAAAATGCTAACCCCTTTGACCGGTTTCATCCCATCTCTCTCTGTAATGCCTCCTACAAAATCCTAACAAAAATTATAGTGAACAGAATAAAGCAACTGCTCCCACAGATCATTCTTCCAAATCAAGGGGGCTTTGTGGCTAATAGGCAAATTTGGGACAGAATAAAGCAACTGCTCCCACAGATCATTCTTCCAAATCAAGGGGGCTTTGTGGCTAATAGGCAAATTTGGGACAACATCATCCTTGTGCAGGAGGCCATTCACACCAGTGTTACAAACAGAGAAAAATGAATGATAATTTAAATCGATATGGAAAATGCCTTTGATCGAGTGAAACACGAGTTCCTTTTTGATGTGCTAAAAATTTTTGGTTTCAATAACTCCTTTGTCTCTTGGATCAGGGCCTGCATTTCGCCCCCCTGGATAGCACCCCTAATAAATGGGTGCCCAACTCCATTCTTCCAAGCCATAAGAGGACTTCAGCAAGGCTACCCACTCTCTCCAATGTTGTATATCATCATGGAAGAAACTTTGAATAGAATATTGGAACATGAAAGAGTCACTAGAAATACCCCAGGGCTGAAAATAGCTAGGGGTGTCAGAAGGATAAATAACTCGCAGTTTGCTGACGACACTCTTCTTCTTGGAGGAGCTTCACAAACTATGGCCAGAAGATTCAAGCTCGTTCTGGACCAATATGAATTAGCCTCTTGGGGTCTTATCAATAAGCACAAAGCCAAATTTATGCTTGGAACATAAAAGCTTGTACAATGGCGAGAATTGCCAACATCCTACAATTCTGCTTCTCAATAGACTGGAAGTATTTCTAGTATCTTGGCACCCCCATCAGCATCAAATCCCTCCCCGGGGAGGCATGGCATGTGATCCTCCAAAATCTCAAGGACCAATTCGAAATTTGGGTAGCAACTTGGCTGAACCCAACTGCTAGGGTAGTCTTAATAAAGTCAGTCCTATCCTCCTTTCCAATTTTCTAGTTTTCCGCCCTCTATGCTCTGGTGGGAATCAAAAAAGAAATGACCAAAATTATCAAGAAATTTATTTGGCAAGGGGGAAAAGGCAACGGTAAGAAATTCCACATGGTAAATTGGTCTATTGTCTGCGCCCCCAAAGAAAATGGGGGTCTGGGTATTCAGGACCAAAAAAAGATAAACTTAGCCCTGTGGCAAAGCTAATCTGGCGATTAATCACTGGAGGAAGTGAATAGTGGAAAGAAGCAACATGCAATAAATACCTCTCAAAAGTCAGAAAAAGATGTATGGATGCTGTAAACTTTGGTCAATCAGGTTCCCCCATTTGGAAGTTAATTCGGGCATCAATGTCGCTCATCCAAAACCACCTCAGCTAGACCCCAGGAAACGGTAAAGAAATTAATATTTGGGAGGATTGTTTCTCAGACAGGGGAATACTCTCTTGTATTCCTGCTATGGACTACTTCAGGCATTGGCTAACCTCAGAAGGAAAAATCACTCTCTTTGATATTTCTAATTGGAATAAGAATGGTGCTTGGAAAAAATGGAACCTGGGAGAGGTCCCTTCCCTCCTGCGAGACAAGGCCCATCAGTTCCTCCTGATGGCCTCAGGGTCTGCCCCAGTTCACCTTAGTCAAAGTGACAACAAAAGTTGGGGAGAAGCATGGTACACAGTGAGGTTGGGATACAAAAAGCTCCGCCAAGAAAGCGATTTGCCAAACAAATCTGCCATCTGGAAAGAAATTTGGAACCCAAATAGCCTACCAAAGATAAATATATTAGGTTGGCAGTTGGCACACAACAAGCTTTTAACAAGCGAAAACTTGAACAAAAGAGGTTATATGGGGCCTTTCAGATGTGCTCTCTACAACCAAAATCTTGAAATCACTAACCACCTTTTCCTAAATTGCAATTTCACCAAACAAGTGATGCATAGCGTCTACTCAGAGCTAGTCCCTCAAATCTCCTAGCCGACAAGCAACAAAAGTTTGATTGGAAAATGGGGTAAACACTACAAAGGCTCACTCCATAGGAATCCAAATCTAAGTCGAGTCTAGAGGGCCTCGATTAAATTTGTATGCTGGCAAATATGGCTGGCAAGAAACAAAATAATTTTCAAAGAAAATCTTGTCCCCCCCCCCCAGTTGTAGCTCTCGCGATCGACCAGTTGGGGGAGTACATCTCATCCAAGAAATTAACAACCCAGGCAGGTGGACCATTGCTAGCAGAAGAAGAAGTCTGGCTAAATAAAATAAATCTACTTGCAGTTCACCCGATCACTTTGCCAAAAAGGTCATCATGTTGGCATCTTCAAATATCCCCCCAGGATTTCAAAAATTGGCTAAATTCCCAAAATAGTCATGTTCTCTATTTCAATGGTGCCTCAAAAGGGAACCCATGGGAGGCAGGTGTGGGAGGGTTTTTTTTCAGCCCTAGAGGACAAAGATTGCTAACTTACTCATGGAATCTGGGCATAACCACCAATAATCTAGCAAAGGCCTATGCACTCTTCCAAGGAGCTCAACTAGCCCAGGAACGACAGCTCAACCGGTTATTCATTATAGGGGACTCCAAGAACATAATTCAGTACTTCATCAAAAGAACAACCCCGAAGAATACAAAGCTGAAAAGGCTCATAGAAAGAATCAGGGATATGTTATCTACCACGCACTCTACTTTTTACGATATTCGACGCATAAACAATGGGATAGCAGACAAACAAGTTAATCTAGCTATAGGAAGAGGCCTAGGTCATATGGAAGTCGTGGGAAGGATCTCTTTTCTTGCCCCCCCCCAATGCCTCAATCCCCTTTGGTCTGCGCTACACCTGGCGGCCACTCCCACGCGACGATTCAGCGAAAAGGTAATATAGGTAAGCTGAGCGTCAAGCTCGGGGGATTTTTGTACTTGAGCATCCTCTGGTTCATGGGAGTTAGTACGCTCCAGTATGCACATATGGATCTCTTACTCTGCAGGGAGTTCATACTCCATGGGAACCTGTTGCAATCGTCACTCCACGCCCACCCAACCTCCAGCCCTCTCACCTCCACATTAATTTTGATCGCGAAGAAGGCTTGTGAAGGGATTGAAGCCATGCTCCACAACATGCGGATGTTAGCAGTGTCTACCGCATCCTCACTTGAGGGTCATTCCTTCTCTAAGAATGCACATAATCTGTTCTTATCCACAAGAGGAATTTGGGATGGATAGAGTCTGATTCATTGTCCCTGCCAACTAAAAAAGAATTTGATAATGTGGTGTTTGTCATAGGAAGCGAATTTAAAGAGAAGAGGTAGTTTGAGTTCAGTGAACAACTCTAGAAGATGTGGTGAAGCAGGCAAGGAAACAACAAACAACGACCACAAAAGGAACAACATAGTCACTGGTATGTCCAAAGGTTGCAACAGAGGATGCTTCAACGAAGAAATTGTCTATGGAAATAACGAAAGGATCCATACAGTTTTTGAATGTTTCATTGTCAGTTTAGCTAGAGGAGGAGCAACAAAAGGCAACACTAATAAAGGAAATTACAGAGATCAACATTACAGATGAGACATAAAATTGAACAACACCAACGATAGCGCAGACGAAGGTTCCAACAACAAGCATAGGAAGGTTCCAATAGCAAGATTGTCTGCTAAAATGGCTCAACGACCAGGTCATGAGAGGTTGGAGGACGAGTTGGTGGAAGACAACTTCTCCACCACACAACAATTGGCTCTGCAATTGGACTCCCATAGCTCCACTTTAAACTTCACTTTGGAGACATTGGCGCAACACCGCACCCTAATCAACCAGCTACAAGACGAGGTTGACTATCTCAGACGTCAAGGGGAAAGAATGGAAGCAATGCATGAAGCTAGAACACACAATTCTACATAGCAAAGCCAGAATGAGGAGACTGGGAGCAGGGCAGACCCAGTTCTGCCCGACCTGAATGTAGCCGTGGAACCACCGTAAGAAGAAGAACGAGGTCTAGAGGAAGATCGTCTGTAAGCAGAGTAGTAAGGCTTTCCCAATTTTGTAAAAATGGCGTAAATTAATCTTATCGGGAGATAGTTTTGTTTTGATAAGTCTGATAAAGCTAGATTACAACAGTAGAATCTGTGAAAACTCTTTATAGTAAGCTTCTGATGAAATTTTGTAGCTGGTCTCCTATACCAGCATCCTCTTTTGTATTTTGCGACCTCGGTTGCACCCTTTATATATAAAAAAAAAATCAGTGTTTGTAAAAAAAATACCATCATTCCTCCCAACAACTCAAGCTATTTCTAATTGACGGAGTTCTTGTATGTATAACTATGTGTGACATAAATTACAAGTAATGCAAAAGTGTATCAACTTGATTATGATGACTTCTCTTATGTAATAATCTCATAAAGGAGAATACAAACTCTACCCATCAATTTTTAATCCGACATATCATTACCCTTTATATAATATTACTATAAATTTACACACCACAAAAAAATATAATGACAAAACATGCATAACAAGTGTAATGAGCAAGAAATTTGCCTAAAACTTGCTTCTTAAGGGTTTAGTTGGACAATGCTTAAAGGATTTATGGGTTAGTTACGTATTAGTGGGTTAGTAGTGTCAATCATGGATAACTATATTCAACCATCGTTCACCATGTTTGACTATAATCAACCATAGTAGTTGGGGATTTAATAGGTTAGTGGCTATGGCACACTAGTTGGTTGGTTGATCAATGGCTAGGGGGGTTGTGAGTTAGTGGATCAATGGTTAGAGAGTGTGTTGGTTAGTGGGTTAGTGGTGAGGGGGTTAATATATAAGTGGTTAGGGTCATTTTGGGTTATTGATTTAAGAGATAATGGGTGGGTATTAAGGGCTTCATGGTAGTGGGTTGAGGTTAGTGAGTTAGTGGTTCGTGTTTAACTTAGATTTACGGGGTTAATGTGCTAGGGGATAGGGGTTCAGTGGCTTGGTGGTTAAATAGGGTGAATGAATTAGGTTGTTAGTGGACCTTATTTGCAATTCATTGCAATAGCCAATCACTTGACAAAAAGAGTCTTGAAGTGATTGGCATTAATAGATTGATTGCACCAAAAGGTGATTTTGTAGTGTAGTATGGGAAAGATGTTGTCACTTGGTTAAAATTTATATCACCATACGTCGTCCTTGAAACAAAATTATAATACTTATAAAAAATAAAAGTAATAATGCGATATGTTGATTAAATAGAAATAGAAATATCTTTATATGTGAGAGAGAGATGTGATTTACATACAAAAGAGTATATATAAAGAGACAAGGGAATTAGCTACAAAGTAGCTAGTCCCTGTCTTTAAATTAAATATTATGTAAATAACAAAAGATTAAATCAGTGCTTATCTTTAAATTAAATATTATGTTTAAATTAAATATTATGTAAATAACAAAAGATTAAATCAATGTGTTAAGTTTGTTAAGTTTGTTTGAGATTTTGTATGTGTGTTAAGTTTTTTAAGTTTGTTGAAAGAAAAATCAAATTTAAAATTCGAGATTTTATATATGGTAAGTATGTTCTCAATTTTAATTTTATGAATTATAAGAAATTAAAAAAATTGAAATATAAATTTATAAAACTATTTAAACATATATATTCCCTTTTATTAATTTTTATATTATGAAAGTTATTTTATTTTATTTTTATAGGAAAGAATAATTTTTATATTATGAAAGTTATTTTATTTTATTTTTATAGGAAAGAATAATTTTTATATTATGAAAGTTATTTTATTTTATTTTTATAAGACAGACTAATTTTTATATTATGAAAGTTATTTTATTTTAATAGAAGATTAGTTGAATTTTTATTTTCCATAAATATCGTATTTAATTAGATAATAAATGAGTTATTAGTCTACCCAATGAATTTTTATTTTCCATAAATATCGTATTTAATTAGATAATAAATGAGTTATTAGTCTACCCAAATTTTATGTATTTACAAAGAAAGAATGAGTTATAACTATACAAACTTTTTGTGAATCAATTTTTTAAGGTGAACATGAACATAATTTTAAGATGTAGAAAAATTTGTGGTATTTATTGAGATTTGAATTGTTTTTTAATAATAAATCAAATGTTAAATAACAATATTTTATATTTTACAATGAAAGTTTCAAAACTTCTTAAAAAAATAAAATGATTGAATTATTATGTTGATCAACTTTGATTACACAAATACATCTACCTACCTGTATAAAATTTACTTCCTTTTTGTCGATGTAATCAACAAATTACACATTATATCGATTTAATTCTTTATGATAATGTTTTTGCATCATGTTGTTTTTTAATTTTATGATGGTGAAGACATTGATATATTCATCTCCAATTAAATAGAAACCGGGATCAAAGGGAGGGAAATTGTATCACAAAAACATTCCAGAGAAAGGAGCGCTGCTCATAATGGGTAACGAGATATCACTGGGGTAGCTTCCAGAATTTTTGTTTTTTTTTTTTTCTTTTCCAAAAGAAAATTATCTTAATTATTTTAGATATATAATTTTTTTACATCTTTGCCTCCACATCTAGGCATGGTTCAGGTCTACATAAACCATAACAAAAACACTTTCTATAAAGGCAGTACAAGATTATACGACTATAAGAGGTGATCGAGAACCTTCTAAAAAAGTTACCATACTACTACGAATTCAAAAAAGACCATTCTGGAGCTGGCATAAAAATTGTCACTCAATAACACATAAAAACCCGGACAACAAAACTAGTATCGACTTATATGACTCTTATGCCCCGCTATACCATTGGACCAAGGATAATAGATAATGCTTCCTTGTGGTTTCAAGCGCCTGTTTAGATAGAAGATTTGCATCCCTATTGGAGTTCTTGTAAATGTGTTCAAAACTGACAAGATCGAAACTTCTGATCATGTCCCTTATCCTTGCTTTCCAACCCTCGATTGCGCAGACTTGAAGTCTGCCTCTATTGGACAAATATTCAATCACCACTTTTGAATCTCCCAAGATTTGCAAGCGTTGGATTGAAAGATGTATTGCCAACTTGAGTGTTGCCCATGCACCCATAAGCTCTGCTTTTGTGTTATTTCCTCTGCCACAGCTAAGCACCCATCTAATGACTGAATAATCTGGAAATTTTATTACTCCTCCCGCTCTGCATAATAAACCATCAAGCTGGGCAACCCCGTCAAAACATGCGACTGCAATATTGCTATGCTGAGGTATCATAATGTTCCTCGAGAGTCTATCCTTTTTTGGTACATCATTGCTAATTTGTAGGGCCAGGGACTTAAAGATCACAACATGAAGTGAAGGAATGCTTCCCTCGAAAATGGTTCTGTTCCTTTCAATCCATAAAAACCAACAAATATGAGCAGCTAATGTCGATGGAACTGTCTTATCCTCATACTAGTTCTTGAAGCACTTCGCCAATGAATTACCTTTCCAGCTGTTTTTATAACCATCTTCTATTCTCACCTTATCCCAAACTGACTTTGTGAAGGGGCAATGCTGAAATAAATGATCAATATTTTCAGATTCTTGATTACATAGATAGCATAAACGAGGACCTTCCCATCCTTTGGATTGAAGGGTATCCCAGGTGAGAATTTTTCCTTTCACTGCCAGCCAAATAAAAAGTTTAATTTTTAATTGTATTTTCCATTTCCAGATTGCTCTTCTCCAACCACCAAATTTCCTCAGATTTTTAGTAGACAGTATGGCCCAGTAATTTTTTTTTTACAGTGGGAACTCTGGAATTATCACCACCTGTCCACATCAATGAATCTTCGCTATCATGTAGATATGCTCTAGAGTCAATTAGAGCCCTTCTAAAATGTTCCCATTCAATGGCCAGATCACCGATAAGTCCTATATCATTATTGTTAAGCCAAGTAGAGGAAGAATGTTGTATGTCATTGAACCTCATAGCCTGTGCCAATGTATAAATATTCCGGTAATGAAGAGCAGATACAATATTTAATGAGAGAAATGAATTTTCCCCCATTCCGAGAATCCTATCTTTTCCAAGTGCTATGAGTTGACCCGATCCTGGGTTCCAGCTCAACCAGTGGTTGATTAAATGAATTGATTTTAGTAGCTCGCCCCATATTCTTGATGTTGCCTTATGCTGGAATGAATGAGACATGAACCAATTTTTTATTGTTGTGAGAGGGAGATATTTGTCCTTTATAACGCGATGCCAGATACCTGAACTTGTTAAAACCCTCCAAAGAGTGTTCGTAGCCAAGGATTGTTTGAAATCAAAGATATTTCGAAGGCCCCATCCCCCCAAAAGCTTTGGTAATGAAATCTGATCCCATTTGCAAAGATGGTAGTGTTTTGTGTCACGGTTTCTTTTCCAAAGGAAATTGACCATTAATTTCCTCATGGAATTTAGAACAGAGCAAGGAATAACTGCTAATGACAACCAGTAGACAGGTTGGCTTTCTAATACTGATTTTAATAATGTGAGCCTGCCTCCCAATGATAACCATCTGTAGCACCAGTTATCGATCTTTTTTTCCATTCTTTTAATCAACTAGATCCATTCAACAGCTCGTTGAGGACCAGTCTTTAGATACTATCTGAGATACTTGAATTCTGAGGCAAGATCAATGAAATTATAAGGAAACAAGGATTTGTAAGGAGATAACTCCTGCTCCAATAATGTTGCTTGATGAAAGGTGGACTTTGTAGCATTTATCAGTAAGCCTGAAGCTAAGCAAAAAGATTTTAATATCTTATCTATCTCCCACCATTCGTGCAAAGTAGCATTTGTCATAATAATTACATCATCAACAAATAAAATATGGAGGATTTTAATGGTTCTAGAGACATTTATACCCGCCAACTTCCCTTCCCTTTGACTTTCCTTTAATAATAAACTTAATCCTTTGTTAGATCAAGATTTGCCTCACCCTATGCAATCTTGTAGAGAGGGCCTTATTCCATTTCCCTATGTAGACTTATCTTCCCTGTTGCTAAAATCTAGAGACAAAAATAAATATTTTTCCACTTGTACGCATCTTGCACACTATACAGTGAGCGTATATGTAGGTTGCTCCAGTACAACCCGCGTACATCGAGATTTGTGCTAGAAAATGAAAGTTAAATGTCGGGTTTCCATGTCACGACAAAAGATCTTTGATCCTTGGCCTTCCATATGTTGGAAATGTTCCGACTCAACCCTTCAGTTCCATTTTGAAGGCTATAAACGAGCCAATTCCGAGCTTTGGAAAAGGAGAAAGAATTCAACTTTGAGAGTCAAATTACTCTGGAGAAATTATTTATTTCATATAGAGTCTGCATCCCTTTGTCCTTTAAGTCTGAACACAGTGTTAAGCCCCCAAGCTCTTCCCTTATTGATTGAAAACCTCATTGTTTCTCTCTTATGAGCTTGCCTTTGGTGGAGGATTGAAGTGGTGTAGGCCCAGTTGGAAGGAACTTAGTTTTTCGGTTCCGAACTGTGCTGACACGGAAGTCTATAATATTTTCACTTCTCCTGATCATTTATTAATAGAAATACTCCTTTCCCGTCCAATTGATATCTTGCGAATATATGAGTTATTATCCATGGACGTATTCGTTATGTATATTGATGGATCATGCTATCTAATGTGCTAACCCTTTATATTATCACCATGTGCTTGTTTTGCTTGTTTGTTGAGAACTTGTTGCAGGTATATAGCTTTGGGTCAAAGTTTTCAATGGTGGACTTTATCGAACATATGGACGAGGTAGGCCTCTTTCTTATCTCGCTTGCATATTGGTTTATATAGCATGTGTTTGGAATGGAGTTGATTTCTGCAGTCATTTTCGTCTGTTGTGGTTCACCCTAGCCATAGAGAGATTTTCCTCATAACAGAATTGGCGACCATACTGGGGATTGAATCTTCTTTCTTAGGGTTTGAAGTACTTTTCTCCTTAGATTGCTCTTGTTTCTATTGTGGTTCTTGTCGTATCATTACTTGACAGTTCTTGTTCACTCTGGGTCTGAGTTTTCAACCTTTCTCCCTTGCCTGGCCTTGTTTTAAAGCATATACGTGCCTTTTTCCCTGACAAACGCGTATACATGCGGGTTGACTCATTGCAAGCTGCGTATATATGCTTTGTTTGCCTGCAAAGTCGCGTACATCAATTTGCCTTGCCTTTTTGCTTAGTCTGGTGTTTGTTGGGTGGGATTTGATGCTTGTTGAGCCTCATAGATGATTTTAGGGGCGAAATTTCGCTCATGGGCGAAATTAAAGGGCCTCTAATTTTTTATTGGGCAAATTTTTTGTGTTAGAGTGATTTTTTTAAACTTATTTTATTAGCCCGTAATTTATTTTAAGGTAAAAATCGTGTACAGGGTTAGCCCATGTTTTTAGGAGGGATAGAGGAAAACAAATTATATTTAGCCCCTGAAATTTGGAGGAACAAGCTTCCATTAGCCAAATTTCTAGAAATATGGGAATTT
>JASDQU010216046.1:7414-18256 GCA_032191745.1 Picea mariana
AGAAAGATAAAGCATCATAGTTGAAAACCCCACAAGTAAATTGTGATGCAGATTTCAGTTTACCTACATATTGAATGCAAATGGAAAACTGCACAGTGTATAGATATATATGTGTATATTTAAAGTGTGAAAAATGGAGGTCAATTGGGTTTTGGCGATTACAAATGCCGAATAAAAAAAAAAAAAGACCATGATGTTTGTCGAATCTCGAAATGCGAAAAGGTTGTGGGCCCAAGACTTTGGGTTTTGGGGTTCGAAGTTTGGCGATTACAAATGCCAAACACCAACACACAACAAATCCTGAATCATGAAAATGCGAATGGAATATGGGCCCAGTACTTCGAGGTTTCGGAGTTCAGGATTTCGAGGTTTACGAATACCCAATGCCACAAACAACAATTCTTGAATCGCAAAAAAAAAAATGGAGTGTGGGCCCAGTCCTTTTTGGGTTTCGGGGTTTACAAACTCTTGATGCAAAACACTGCACAACGTCAAACACTGAATCATGAAATCATGAACAAGGTGTGGGACCTAGCCAATATCGGGTTTCGTCATTTGGTAATGCTTGATGCATGAAAGGAATACAACAGTAATCACTAAACCACAAATTCGATTAGGTTGTGGGGCCACTTCGGGTTTCAGCATTTGCAAGAACAAGAGAAATAGCTAAACTCTGAATGTCAAAAAATGAAAACACGAACAGAGCTTACAAACTCAGTAAAATAAAACACAGAGTGACAAGTTCAATTAAGAAAAAAATGCTTCAATCTCTTGTCTCACCCTCTATATGTGGATTAAAATATGATTCAAGTATTTATAGAAACAAAACTTTCCCCTTCGACCTTAGGAAAAATTAAACCAGGGTGGTGATGGTATTTGGTGGCCTGCAAAGGCTAAGGTGGCCACCGCTCGACAGTGAACCCTCACATATTGAAGGGTCAAGATGACCACCGATCCATCGTCATAAGGCGGTGAAATGATTAAATCTATGACATAAAGTACGGAAGTGACCTGGTAAATACCAAGAATTATTATAGGCCATCTATAGAATTTACACATCTTTATATCAACTGGTGTTTAATGAAAAGTTATAGGTTGAAATGTTGGAAAATTATTGGTGTCAATCAAATTAACACAGTTTAATTACCATAACTAATCACAAGAGGTGTGAAGGCCCAAGGAAGAAGGGACATCCCGAAACTTAAAACATACCCTTGAGTAAATTCTTAACTGTGTAAATAACAACACAATCACCTAAAAGTTCAAAAGGAAATTCTTTAACACAAGTACAGTAAGTGCAAATTGAATTCATATACCATCATGTGATCTGGAGTCAACTATAAACAAGATACACATATAGCCGGAAATAGCCGAGCATTTTTTCCTTTTTCACAATCCTTTCGAGGAAGTAGCCAATATGGCGCTAGTATATTAAACCAATAAAATAACCAGTATGCCATTACAAGTAGGCAAAAGGGAAACCCCTGTAATTATTTTAAAAATAGTATTACATATATCGTTCAGAATTGAAACAAATGAACATCCCATACGGTGTTTTAATTCCAACAATATAATTTGCCATCACAAAACGGGTTACCCTTAATCAACGGTACCGAAACCACAACTTAATATCCATTTCGGAGTTTCAGATACCGGGAGTTGGAGGTGTCAAGGACATTCACGACAAGAATGATGAAGTTGTGAAATGCGAAAGATCGTAGCATGTCAAGGACTCCAAAATTTTGAAAGGGATTATTGTGAGTCTTGAAAACCCGAAAGGAAAAACTTTGAAATCACGTCAATCATCCATCTCAGTGGGTTATGTGAATCGTTCGATCACTTCGGAGATTTTGTGATCATGAATTTTGTAATGTTGGAGTCATGATGACTCAAAGGGAAAAATGTTGAAATCCCGTTAGTCGGTCGATTAAGAAAAGAAGGGATCATATTATGAAGTTTTGTGAACCATTTATCTGGCTCCATTTCAGGGATTGAGACTTGCCGAAATGCCGAAATGTGAAAGAAAATTTGATTAGGCTCGTGGTCACAGGTAGTGGGTATATGGAATAAGTGCGAGACCCAATACTTGTAATCCAACGGTGCAGGTGAATTTGACCATGATCGAAGGATTATGAAATATTCGTACTCTAAGTTTAACCGGAAGGCCTTACCTAACCACTATCCTATATCAGGATATTTAAAAAAAATAAAACTATAGGGGTTTGTTTATATTTAAACTTTTCGCAGAGGAGTATAGACTAATACTCTACTTTTACCTAAGTTCGTTTGCTCATTTTCATCATGTGATTATGTGTATGGACTAATGTATGAGGCCTAGGCCATCAACCCCCAAAGTCGTTTGTATTGTGAACATATGGCAATGGGTTATTTGTAGGGTATAACGCATAAGGATTTGGCCATAAAGTCCCAAAGTCATTTGTGTTGTTAAGACTGTGGTAATGTATGACATCCCCAAAAATAAAATATTTTTGAAATTTAAAATTGTTGGAAATTTATTCTGTTTTTAGTAAATTCAAATTTGGAAAATTTTTGCCATTTATGGCAATTCCGAATTTCGAATTTGGTAATTGTAATTAATTATATTGATTGTTGGGCAGAGACCTGATTTGACCCAACTAACTATTTGACTATGACACTTGTATGGAAATAGAATATTTTATATTGATTGCAGAAGGACAAATGGAACAACCATGTTAAATATAGCTGACCATGACTCCATGAGTTGGGAACATGTTGGAACTACCTCTGGGTTGATTATTACAAGTGGCAAATCAGTGATTTGGCCATTAGCAGCCCCTGAAAATCAGGGATATAGAAAGCCGTGAAAATTCCCAAGGGAGGGAAAAGACCTAGGCAAATGATAAATAGCATATCAGAGGAGGCATGACGATGCCAAGTATGCTAGGGAAAGGAGACTTTTGATTTACTTGTTTTTATGAACACTGCTTGAGTGTGAGGCAAGGGAAAAATTGTTGGAGATGTACGACATATATGAAGAGAAGTTTTTCCAAGTTTTCCCTCATGGATTCATGGTCAGGCTAGGGGGTGAATCGGGCAGGTAGTTTGGCTGCCCTGTTCTACGGTTGGGAGGAACATGGTTGTTCCCTTTTTCTTTCAACATATTATTTCAGATATGTTATTATTGTCCCTTCTCTGACTGAATCTTAAATGGTTACATACTTGATAGAATATATCTATTTGAAATAATATTAAGGATGAAAGATCGAATGCATCTTATTGCAAACTTAGGAATTGCTAGAATGTTTCTCTACTAGTTCAGAATGGATTATCTTTGCTGCATCTCATTATTGTTTTGAATACTAGTTCTCGAAAGTATACTAGCTGGAAGGATATGAATAGTCAATTCTTAAAGAAGACTTGTGTTGTGGTTTGGATTACTACTGTAGTAAGATAAAGCGTCGTAGTTGAAAATCCCACAAGTAAATTGTGATTCAGATTTGAGTTTACCTACATATTGAATGCAAATGGAAAACTGCATAGTGTATAAATTGTAAGTATGTAATCATTTCACTGCCTATGCAAACGATGAATCGGTGGCCATCTTGACCTTTCAAGACTCGAGGACTAAACCACCAATTACATTTTTGTTTTACATAATTTAAACGGTGGCTACCTTAACCTTTGCAAGCCACAAAAGACCATCACTGCCTTGATTAAAATCTCTTAGGAGATTGAAGGGGAAAATTTTCTGCATTCAAATACCATAGTCAAAATTATAATAGGGATGAGCTTGCCAACAATTTTGAATTGAATTTGTCACTCTATGTTTTTTTTTTACTGAGTTTGTAAACTCTGTTCATGTTTTCATTTTTCGGCATTTCAGAGTTTATTGGTTCAAGTTGCGTGGAGTTCTTTTGTTCTTGCAAATTCTGAAACCCAAAGTGGCCCCACAGGCTAATCGAATTTCATGATTCGGTGATTACCGTTGTATGTTGTTCATGCATTAAGCATTACCAAATGCCGAAACCCGATATTAGCTAGGCCCCATACCTTTTTTATGATTTCGTGATTCGACGTTTGACATTGTGTAGTGTTTTTGCATCGGGAGTTAGTAAACCCCGAAACCCGAAATTGTTGGTCCCACACCGTAATCGAATTTCGCAATTCAACATTTCTTATTTCTGTTTGTTTGTGCGTCATGTGTTCATAAACCCTGAAATCTCAAAGCCCAAAACCCCAAAGTGTTGGGCCCACAACCTTTTCTCATTTTAAGATTCGACAAACCACGTGGTCTTTTATTTTTTTATTCGGCGTTTGTAATCGTCGAAACTCGATTGAACTCCGTTTGTTTTTTGACACACACACACACACACATATATATACATATATCTAAAGTACGGAAGTGTCCTTGCGAATGCCAAGGATTATTATAGACCATCTACAATAGTTACACATCTTTATTTCAACCGGTGTTTAATGAAAAGTTATAGGTTGAAATGTTGGAAAATTATTGGAATGGATCGAATTAACATGGTTTAATTACCAGAACTAATCATGAGAGGCACGAAGGCCCAAGGAAGAAGGGACATCCCGAAACTTAAAAAATACCCCTCAGTAAATTCCTAACTGTGTAAATAACAACACAATCACCTAAATGTTCAAAAGGAAAGTCTTTAACACAAGTACAATAAGTACAAATTGAATTCATATACCATCATGCAATTTGGAGTCAACTATAAACAAGATACACATATAGCCGGCAATAGCTGAGTATTTTTTCCTTTTCAAAATCCTTTCGAGGAAGTAGCCAATATGGCGCTAATATATTAAACCAATAAAATAACCAGTATGCTATTACAAGTAGGCGGGAGGGAAACCCTGTAATTCCTTTAAAAATAGTATTACATATCTCATTCAGAATTGAAACAAATGAACATCCCATGTGGTGTTTTACTTCCAATGATAGATTTTTCCATCACAAAATGGGTTACCCTTAATCAATGGTACCGAAACCATGAATTAATCTCCATTTCGGAGTTTTGGATAACGGGAGTTGGAGGTGTCAAGGACACTCATGACAAGAATGATAAAATCATGAAATGTGAGACCACAACTTAATCGCCATTTCGGAGTTTCAGATACCAGGAGTTGGAGGTGTCCAGGACACTCACAACAAGAATGATAAAGTCGTGAAATGCTGAAAGGGACTATTGTGAGTCTCGAAAACTTGAAAGGAAAAACTCTAAAATACTGTCAACCATCCATCTCAATGGTTGATGTGAACCTTCCAATCACTTCAGAGATTTTTTTATCATGAATTTTATAATGTTGGAGTCACGATGACTCAAAGGGAAAAATGTCAAAAATCCCGTCAATCATTTGATTAAGAAAAGAAGGGATCAGATTATGCAGTTTTTTGAACTGTTGATGTGGCCCCATTTTGAGGATTGTGACTTGTCAAAATGTCAAAATGCTAAAATGTGAAAGGTATTTTGATTAGGCTTGTGGTCACAGCCAGTGGGCATATGGAATAAGAGTGAGACCCAGTACTTGTAATCCAATGGTGCAGGTGAATTTGAATATGATCATAGGATTATGAAATATTTGTAATATGAATTTAGCTAGAAGGCCTTACCTAACCCCTATCCTGTATCCGGATATTTAAAAAAAAAAACTATAGGGGTCTGTTTATATTTAAACTTTTCACAGAGGAGTATAGACTAATACTCTACTTTTACCTAAGTGTCTTTGGTCATTTTCATCGTGTGATTATGTATATAGACTAACGCATGAGGCCTAGACCATCAACCCCCAAATTCATTTGTATTGTAAACATGTGGTAATGGGTTATTTGTAGGTTCTAACGCGTAAGGATTTGGCCCTAAAGTCCCAAAGTTGTTTGGGTTGTTAAGACTGTGGTAATGGTTATAGGTACAAATAGATCGGAAAGTAATTATAATTACAAGAATTGAAACAAACATTGAAATGAGGAGTAAACACTTATCATCGATCAGAAAACTTTAAGTTGAATGGTAATGAAAGTCGACGACAGTAAGGACTCTTGCAAACTTTCAGACTCAAGCTTTATAACATAAAGCTTACTTTCATAAATATCGAACTATTCAAGGATATTTATACAAACAAACAAAAAAATCCAGACAGTTTTGAGGTATATTACATATGGTATCAGAGAAAAAGATACAACACTGGGCCTGAACAGGGCCACATTAGTTGCTTAGCATTTATTTTGACTTATGTAAAAGTAATAAATCTTATGGTTACAAATAGAAAGCCCTTTCTATTTTTGTAAATTATGGTAGCTCAGGAGGGTGTAGAAATCAGGATGGAAGGAAATACATAGCAAGGACCTCCTGGAGTTCCAAGAAAGAACAATGATGGAAGCTCACCCACGAAGGTGTTGGAAATAATGAGGAATCTTATTGTTGAACTATAGGTTTTCAAGGATGACAATGAAAAATTGAAGAAAGAAAAGCAAGAACAATAAGAGATAAATGAAGTCATGTTCCGTAGTATAGTAACCAAGAAAATCCCAAAGGACAATTACCATGATGAAGAAGTCAGCAAAAGGGCCTCCAAGAATTGATCCGTAGGATCTTTTAATGGCTTATGGTTGAGTTTTAATTTTGCATGCGTTAATTAACCATTTGATAAACTTAGTGAAAGAATGAGAAAAGAAGATGAATTATAACAGTCATATACATATGTGCATATCTGAAATGCAATAAAATACAGCAAACCATAACACGTAGAATGATAATGGAGTTCGGCACAACTTTGCCTACGTCTCCGGGCCTTTTTCTCTGTGGACGAGGCTTATTTATTTCTGTTCAAATGATCAAAAGTACATCACTGCAATTCCAAATGGCTACAATTGATCTGGTCATGTTCGTCTAGATCTCAAGAACCATGCAAAGAAAACGGCATGCAAAACAGACGTCCAGAGCTCCCAGAAATGGTTCGACAGTGTCTCCTCCTCAAAAGCTTCTCTACAGAAAAATGGCTTTTGGCTTGGTTTCCCTTCATTATAACACTGTTCTGACTGCTCCAATGGCTTTAGAGCGTCCAAAAACCCCTGTCTGGTCTCTTTCGGCACCTCAATCGGTCAAAAAACGAAGAAGTTAGGCCTCGTGGAAGTTTTCTCCTTCACTCTCGCTGTCTCTACATCTACAATTTGCACCCTTGTTGTTTGAACCTGGATCACACACAATATATGGCATTAAAACCCAACACCGGGCACAATCGTGCCAACGGTGCAAATCGTACGATGGTTAAGGGCGTGCCAGCCCCTAACCGCCTAGCACCTGGGCGTATGAGGGCATGTGACCGCGCGTATGAGCAAAAAGTGGTTAAGTCATTACAACCGTTTAACTACCCCCCGCACTCCATACATGTCACATGGGTTAACAATATAACCATGGCTCGACATACAACATAAACCCGTGCCAACTCGCGTGCATACATATATATGCAATGGTCATATTACAATGCAAACGACCATGGGCCGGGGCCAAGCCCCAGCCTGACCTCCAACCATTTACAAACATATGTGCACTTAAATATAATAATACACACATATATGTTAAAAAAAAATCGATGGTACATTGGTCAGCAGAGGTTTGTGAAGGCTTTACATAATGGGGGAGGTCCAGGGGTCGAACCCTGCAGACTCCCATAATTTTACATACAACCAATTAGCCAATTCCGAGGTGCCACATGGTAGCCCGTGATTGGGCCACGTGGTACCCAATCACTTGCCAATTAAATGCCATGTGTCAGCAAATGATTCGCCAACTACCAGCCACATAACTTTTTCCATGTCACCGTACGGATTCTGCTACGTCACCTGTACGGCCTCTGCCACGTCATCCTGTATGGACTGCCCAGTCAACATTTTTTTGCCTATTTGAATTTTAAGACAGAACGCGATATCTTCTCCATACGGAGCCCATTTGACAAAGTAAATATACCACTTGATCTGATACCACTTGATCCGTAGGATCTCTTAATGACTTATGGTTGAGTTTTAATTTTGCATGCGTTAATTAACCATTTGAAAAACTTAGTGAAAGAATGAGAAAAGAAGAGGAATTATAACAACCATATACATATGTGCATATTTGAAATGCAATAAAAGACAACAAACCATTTGAGAAACTTAAAAGCTTCTCCCAGAAATGGTCCGACAATGTCTCCTCCTCAAAAGATTCTCTTTGGAAAAATGGATTTTGTCTTGGTTTCCCTTTATTATAACGCTGTTTTGACTACTCCAATGGCTTCAGAGCGTCCAAAAACCCCTGTTTGGGCTCTTTTGGCACCTCAATCGGTCGAAAAACGAAGAAGTTAGGCCTCTTGGAAGTTTCACCCTTCACTCTTGCTGTCTTTGCATCTACAATTTGAACCCTTGTTGTTTGAACCTGGCTCACACACAATATATGGCGTGAAAACCCATCACCAGGCACAACAACACCAAAAGTGAAAATCGTAGGATGGTTAAGGGTGCGCCAGCCCCTAACCGCCTAGCACCTGGGCGTATGAGGGCATGTGACCGCACGTATGAGCAAAAAGTGGTTAAGTCGTTACAATAGTTTAACTACCCCCCGCGCTCCATACATGGTCACATGGGTTAACAATATAACCGTGGCTCAACATACAACATAAACCACGTGCCAACTCACGTGCATACATATATATGCAATGGTCATATTACAATGCAAACGACCACGGGCCGGGGCCAAGCCCCGGCCCGACCTCCAACCATTTACAAACATATGTGCACTTAAATATAATAATACACACATATATGTTAAAAAACAATTGACGGTACATTGGTCAGTGGAGGTTTGTGAAGGCATTACATAATGGGGGAGGTCCGGGGGTCGAACCCCACGGACTCCCATAATTTTACATACAACCAATTAGCCAATTTCGGGGTGCCACGTGGCAGCCCGTGATTGGGCCACGTGGCACCCAATCACTTGCCAGTTAAACTTCATGTGTCAACAAATGATTCACCAACTACCAGCCACATAAATTTTTCCATGTCACCATATGGATTCTACTACGTCACCTGTACGACCTCTACCACTTCAGCCTGTATGGACTGCCCAGTCAGCATTTTTTTGCCTGTTTGACTTTTCAGACAGAACGCGATATCTTCTCCATACGGAGCCCGTTTGACAAAGTAAATATACCGCCGGAATTAGGAAGACGAGATGGACACAATGGCATAGGTTTCATCGCATTCCCAGCACTTTCATTTTTGAGCATTTTTCAAGCCCCATCAGGCTTCTGGATCCGATTTCGGATCAAGAATTCTGGACCAGAAACAGAAAAAGGAGACAATTCGTCTAAAGGGACACCTTCAGTTGAAGAAAAAAATATACCAGATAGAAAAAGAAAACTAGTAGACCACCTTGAAGGAGAATTTAAAAAGATTAAACCAACTACCTTTGATGGAGAATCTAGGACAGGAGAAGAAGCTGAGGCATGGTTGTTGGACATCAAAAAATACTTTCAAATCTACAACTATTCCAGCAACATGAAGGTCAAAATGGCCATCTACAATCTGAATGGGAAGGCTAGCATTTGGTGGCAGGACCTAAAATTTGCCAAGGGCCTAAAGGAGAAACAGTTGAAATGGTCTGACTTTAAAAAGTATTTCAAGAAACAATACCTTTCTGAAAGCTATTATGAAAGGAAGACGAAAGAATTTTACGAGTTACGACTTGGACAGATGACGATGGAGGGCCTTATAAATAAATTTCTGGAACTACTAAGGTTTGTATCGTACATTCGGGAGGATAAAGTAAAAATTCAGTGATTCTTAAGCTATTTACCACAGGCCTACCGGTACATAATTGAGTTTGACAACCCCAAATCCTTGAGTGAGGTATTCAGGAAAGCACGAAAGTGCTATGACCAGTATAAACAATGGGTAGAGTTTCCCAAAACCTGGAAGGATAAAAAGAAAGATCGAATGAACCAGCAGAAGGAGGGATACCAACCATCTCCTTATCGGAATGTAGAAAAAAGTTTCCCAAAGAAGGATTTTCACTCCAATCATCTGAATACACAAGGTAGTGGTAAACCGGTAAACCTGGGAATGAAGAAGTTTGGGGACAACTCCTGTGAGCCATTAAAGTGTTGGGAGTGTGGAGAGACTCATCTAAGGAGGAACTATCCATGTTTAACTTCAACAAATAGAATTTTTGTTCATAATTTGTAGGAAGCCTCAACAGTGGGAGACGTGGGAAAAAGCCTGCATCGGATAAATGCAGCCATAGATGGTTGACAAGTTGACCACCAGTCCTCGGTGGTAGAAATCAAAGGTAAAATCAATGGCACTCGATTTTTTTTTTAATTGACCTTGGAGCTACGTTAAGTTATATTACTCCTAATATAATAGAGTCGAATAAATGTAAGAAACTGAAGCACACAAAATCATGGCTAGTACAACTAGCAACAGGTACTAAAAGGAAAGTAGTTGACTTTATTTCTGATTTTGAGTTCAACTTAGGTGGTGAAAAGATAAAGACCAATCTAAACATCTTACCACTAGGATCTTATGATATGATTATCGGGATGGATTGGTTGGAACAACACAAAGCAGTACTAGTCTGTTATACAAAGATACTTAGCTATAAAGATGATTTTGGCACTATTAGAATATCCCAAGGCATACCAAAACCTATATCGGTCAAACAAGTTTCAAAAATGCAACTCAAGAAATGTATTAGAAAGGGATGTCAAGTTTATGCCATCCAAGTGACGAATCTATTAGAGAAAGAAGACAAGCCAAAGTTAGAAGACTTTGATGTCCTACATGAATTTAGAGACATG
>JASDQU010216047.1:0-14367 GCA_032191745.1 Picea mariana
CTCTCTTTGGAATAAGAGAAATAAAAGTATAATTGAACAAACCCAACACCTTCCTAAGGTTCTTGATTGATCAATGGCCCTTGAATGATCTTCTTCTATCAAATCATTAAAACATAGGAAAAACTCCACAAGCCACCCATCCAACCTTTGGATCTTGTCCTTCTAGAAGATGCTAATACAAATTTCAGCTCTTCCTTCGAGACCTCTTCCACAATTTCCTCATTGATCTCTTCATTGAAAAAACTATGGAAATAATAAGTTAGATTAACGACCTCTGCTATATTTTCCCTTACAGTCTCTTTATACTATTTTTTTTAAAGTGATCCACCCTTAATTCAATGAAGTCTCTAAACCGTCTACCACTGCTAAGATCATGTCTCTCCATCTTGCAAATGATGTTAATATTTTTCCTCTACTCTTCATTCTCTAGTGAGCTTCCTCACATTCCAAAAATTTCCTCTTTGTGGTTGCAATTCTTTAAGCCTCACCTTGTCATCCTCATAGAAAATTTCATCCCTATTAAAATAAAAATATTGAGCAATGCATGTTTCCATGAATTCGAGTCCTTGGTCAAAATTATTATATTTTTACTTGGAACAAATAACTACAACAATTTTGACCCTCTTAAAATTGAATTTTGACCCTCTTAAAATTGTTATTAAATAAATTTCATTAGGTGACATAACAAAAGAAAGTTCATTATTAAAATGACAACATGACATAAAGAAGGATCATTATTCTATATACAACATGACATAAAGAATGTTCTTTGAATATGATAAAAATGATATCATTACCTTTACACGACAAAAAAGTAAGGTTATCATTAAAGAAATAACAAACAAAGTTCTTAACTTGACATAAAGTAAGTCCATTATTAAAGAAAAAATGAAGAAAGTTTTGATGTTGTGTAACCCTTCCTAGGTCACTCCAAGAACATCATGGATCTACCTCCCATTAAAATATCCTAAAAAAACTACCTTTAATCTGCTTACAATAATCTTAACAATGATTTTAAAGACATAGTTGCATAAGGATATGGACGTGTTCTTCAAAAAAAAAGAGAGAGTCCCTCTTTGGAATAAGAGCAATAAAAGTATAATTAAATGAACCTGACACCTTCCCTAAGGTTCTTGATTGATCAATAGCCCTTGAAAGATCTTCTTCTATTAAATCATAAAAACAAAGGAGAAAATATGCAAGCCACCCATCCATTGTTGGGCTCTTGTCCTTCTGGAAGATGCTAATACAACTTTCAACTTCTCCTTGGAGACCTCTTCCATAATTGCCTCATTGATCTCTTCATTGACAAAACCGTGGAAATAGGAAGTTATATTAATGACTTTTGTTATATTCTCCTTCACTATCTCTTTATATAAGTTTTTTTAAAGTGATCCACCATCATTTCAACAAAGTCTCTAAACCTTCTAACATTGTTATGATCATGTCTCTCCATCTCCCAAATGGTGTTAATATTTTTCCTATGCTTGGCATAGTTATGGAAGAAGTTAGTATTTTCATCACCTTTAGCCAATGAAGTGGATCTACTCTTCATTCTCCAGTCAACTTCCTCCCATTCCAGAAAATTCCTCCTTGTGGTTCTAATTCTTTAAGCCTCACCTTGTCATCCTCAAGGAAAATTCCATCCTTATTAAAACAAGGTCGCATAGATGGCAACACTTGTTGATGTTAGAGTTAGGAATATGGTATATAATGGGAAACTTTGCGAGAAAAACAATATTGAGTATTCATTAAATGCCAATTTAAATTCTCGAATGAGCTCGGAGGTATCTCCACGTCGTAGTAGTTAGAAACATCTTGAAACTTGTGCACTGCTCCCGATTGATGAGATTTAGATTTGTTAAATTATATCCATAATTTGGACGTGCTCCATACTAATGATAGCAAATGCAATCCTATTGTGAGGTTAGTAAAGATTAAATAAACATTAAAAATTCCCTAATTTGGGCTCCCGTGTAACCTTCTTTTAAGGTTGACCTAAAAAGTGGGGGTGTCTGGAAAATAGTAAAATGTAAAATGTAAATACCTAACGACCCCACTCTACCCATGAAACCAACAAAAAATGTTTCTAATCCTCAAATACAAGCCACCACATTTAAAAATAAACAGGTGAAATTAGCAACAATGTTGCGTATACCCGCCTCTTAGAAATGTTTTAATGTAGTAGTTATAGGAATCCCAACAAACATCCATGTGAATCCCAAGGAAGGTGCACTCCCTCAGACAACTAGATTCTTGGAAGGCTCACTCTCTTAGCTTATTGGAGGACAAGAACAACTGGGCACAAGTCCCAATGAAGTAGTTGATTAGATCTAACTAACTAGTTGTTAGAAGTTGGTTGTAGCTTGACCCATTCAAGCCATCATGTAATAACATGCATATATATATATAAGCCTGCATCCTATTCTAAATAAAGTGATGGTCATTTTTCTCTTAGCTTGGTTATAGTATTCATGCTTTTCATGTTCTAGTTAAATTCCTGAGTATTATTATTGCAGATCAAATGGTATCAGAGCTTTGATCTAAGATGTTTTTTCTCTAGTGATTTTATTACAAAGAATTTTATTTTTATGGGTGTCTGCACTCATCCCATATTTAGATACAGAGGTGTGCTAGGGGTGGCTCCACCCTCGATCTTTGAGGAAATGTGCTAGGGTTTTCTCCAGACCTCCACTACCTGGTTCTTTGAGGTGATTTGCAACTTCAAAGGTGCACTTGGGGTCTGGATCACCCTCCATCTCTTCCAACGCAGTGTGCTAGGGTTTTTCTCACCCTCCACTTCTCAACGTTTTAGTTGTGAGGATATTCCACTCCTCCCCCCTTTGCCAGTTCATGCAAGGGTGCGCTAGGGTTTTCCACACCCTCTCCTATCTTCCAGCATGCATGCTCAGTGTGAGACTGGCTAGGGTTTTCTAGGCACCCTCCCTTCTAGGCTCCCATTGATGTGCTCATGGTTTGGGATCCAAGTTTTCCAATCGAGATCTAGCTCCTAATCCTAATCCTGATCCAGGGTTTTCCCATCCAGATCTAGATCCAAATCCAAATATCAGTTTATTTAATATATGAATATCATGCCTCCTCGTAATGACTCCTGCCCCGAGGATTCTACATCTAGGAAATATTCTCCCATTCAAGACTTTATTCTTTCTCTAAATGAAATCATGTAGCTCCAGTGGAGCTCCCAAGCACCAATGCAGTTGGATACTCATTTTCAGTTGCCTAAGTTTTCAAGGCATATGAATGGTGAGGCCATTGATACCTGGGTTCATAGTCTACCCAATTATTTCAAGACCTGCCTAGGAATGACAGAAGAAGAGAAGCTACAAATCTCCAGTTGGCAATTGGAAGGGATTGCTCAATCTTGGTGGGATGCCAACAAATATACCTCCTCTTGGGTTGTGGACTTCGACGATACTTTTTTGGACACCCCTACACATATTGGTTCTTTGGATACCTTTTTTCAAGCGTTGCAGAATCACTTCTATCCCTCGGGGTATTATCAAATTATTCTAGCTCCCTGGTTACAACTCTACCAACTCTCAGACCAATCAGTCCAAAGCTACATTGAGGTTTTTACTAAGCTCCAAATTCAACTACAGATTCAAGATCCAAAAGCAGTACTCATTGCTAAATTTAACTCTATACGTAGAGAGGTTGATAAATATTTGAAATATCTTCCTTAGATATGACGTTTATTCAGGTCTTGGATGTGGAACAGAAGCTCACTCCTTGCCTTCGATCTCCTCTATCCAAAGCTGGCTCTTCCTCAAATCCTTTTTCTCCTGCCTCAGCTCCCACCTCACCCAAATATAGAAAATGGTGTTCGTATCGCAAATATCAGTTTCACTCCTCACTTGAATGTCGTGTTCTTTGTAATCAAAATCTCATCAAGACTTTATTCACTAATGCTCCTGAGTCCTCCTCGAGCACAATGCCTCCCCTTGAGTTGATCCCCATGGAGAATCCTATGGAACTGGACCCCTCTCTCATGCTCATGGTCACTGATTCCCAAAATTATTCACCAACTCTTTTGTTTATTCACAATTTCCAAATCAAGCAATCCTTGGCCATGCTCATCCTTGATAATTGTAGCCAAAAGAATTTGGTTGCTTAGGATTTGGTGCAACAATTCTTCCTAATACCCCTCATCCAATACCCTACCAATTGGGTTGGGTTCAGAAGGATGGTCCTCATGTGATGGTGACCCAACGTTGTGCCCTTACTTTTGCCATCGACCATTTCCATGATATTGTTATTGCATTGTGTCTCCTTTGGATTGTGCAGATGTGATTCTAGGTATTCCCTATTAGGAACTCTATCGTGTTTTATATAATTCTTGCAATCATCAATATCATCTTTAGAAATATGATCGTACCTATTTCCTCATCTCATACTCTCTGAAATCCCCTGCCTTACTTTTAATCCAACCTGTTGTTCATCAAATCAATCTCAACAAGAACATTGTCCTCTGTTTAGTGCACCCTATTAAACTAGAAAACCCCTCTCATGCCCTTCCTTTAGATATGTACGCTTTACTCACATCCTTTGAAGATGTATTTTTTATTCCCACCAGACTACCCCCCGCTCGTTCCATTGACGAACATTCCATTTATTTTATTCCTGGAGCCACCTTGCCCATTGCCCCTTCTTATCACCTTGCTCCTTGTGAGGTTGAGGAAGTGGAACGATAACTCCAACAACTTCTTAATACTGACCACATCTAATCGATTTATTCACATTGTGCTTCTCCTACCTTCATCATTCCCAAGAAGGAGTCTGAGAAATGGCGTTTAGTCATGAACTATCGAGCTCATACTAAGACCGTAGTCAAGAATCATTACCCTCTACCACACATTGATGATTTATTGGATGATTTGAAGGGTTCCCACTTCTTTACCAAAATGGATCTTACAACATGATATCATCGAGTTCACATGAATGCAACAGACACATGGAAGACAACTTTCCAAACCAAATTTGGGCTTTATGAATGGATGGTGATGCCATTTCATCTTACTAATTCCCTTGCCACTTTCATGAGGCTTGTTATCCTCGTTTTTAAGGGATAACTAGGAAATCATGTCTCGAGGCCCACAGGTCCTAGACATGGAGTACCAAGAGCAGGATTGACCCAAGCATGGCCGTGGAGGGCCTATCCTTTTCTTCTTCCATTAGATTTGTCATGTCAGCAGCAACAACATCCATCACCATCGGCTTGGTCTTGTATCAGAAGAGGTTCTTGGTCCATGAGGTAATTGGTCCAGGTATCATAGTATGTGTCACTTTTGATCATTGAAACCTTTAAATATATGCATCTGATTCCTTTTATCTCTAACAACTTCTTGGATCTTACATTAGCCCACTTGACCATGCTTGGGGAGATTGATAGGGTGCCCTAGTAAGCCTGTGCCCATAGGTTTTGGTTTGCCACTAGGAAATTTCTGAAAATCCATCGGCTGCTCCCATCATAGCACCATTGTTTCATCTTATCTCTCGCTCATTTATCCCATTCCCCTTGTTCGGGCATTGGGTTGACCTATTTGTAGGATTACACCTTATCTCGTGGGAAGAAGGGGCTAAAGGCCCAGAAGGTAAAAACAGTTGGTAAAAGACAAAAGCCTAAAAATGAAACCTCGAGATGCTTCACCCAAGGATCCTCGAGAAGGCAATAAAAGGCCTCTCAGCAAAAAAAACAAGAGGGACTCAGAAAATAACAAACAAGACCTAGTCAGAGGATAAGGGGTCTCATCACAAGCCAACCTATTAGGTTCATTGGTACCTAATAGTATGACATTGCCACCATTTGGTTACCACGCCAGGGCAGTGACCTTTGGTTGCATGGCCAAGGGAAAGGGGGTCTCATCATGAGCCAACCTTCTCATCTCTGTGAAAGTACTTGTGGGTAACACTGTCAGCTCTAGTCACCATGCCAAGGTAGTGTCCTCTGGTTAGCCCTTGAATAAAAAGAAAAATAAGAAGAAAAAGCAAAAGAATAAAGAAAGAAAAAGAATAAAGGCAAGAATGCGCTTGGAAAAAATGCATCCATGACAGGTACGGCTTGCCTTCTACAAAGGCACCCACAGATAACATTATGCATCCTTGGCCCTCACTGCACCCACATGTCTGTACATCCCCTAGCCACATCACCTCACTTACATGGCTTGGATGGAATCTTCCTGGAAACTGTCCTTTTCTTGTGGATACTAGCCCAATAGGATGTCTTGTCTTTTTCTCCATTGTAGGTTTTTGTAATGTCTTTGAGATGTTGACTGATGTATTAGGGTTTTTATGCATATGTTTAATAATATTGATGATGAGATGTGATTAACATTGATATGATCCCAGTGACTGATGAGCCCATGGAGGGCGTAGCTTTTGATGTGCAGGACCATGCCCAATGGACAAGTACCATTTGGACCGGTACACATGGGGAGATGACTAGTTTGGACCTCCATGGGGCTGAAGAGCCCACCAGATGGATGTTGAGACCCCATCAGGGGTAGAGACAGGATGGATATGGATCAGGGCTTTTGCATCGAAGAGGAAGAGGATGTTTCATCAAAGGCACTCCGGCAGGACTAGACCTAGGGGGGATGACCCCTTTTCAGTGGAACGCCAGCCTTGGAAGGCTTGAGACGTCTCCATCTTCACCATGATGTCATCCAACTTCATGGATGCTTTTGGAGTAGACTGGGTAGCAGTGGCATGTTGGAGAGGCCCCTAGGGGGCTAACGTTTTGCTCCTTGGTGTCTCATTTGCCCTAGAAAGGGCCAGTGCCTCCCTTAAAGGGGATTTTACTCTCATTTTTACTTGATCAGGGATTTTTGTTTAGCATTTAATGTAAAAACAATATTATTTTGACATTATGGCCTTGTCGACCTTTTTATGAACTGAAAAGTAAAATTAGGTCATTGATACACTATATATTGAGGGTTTTGACTCTCATTTTATCATCAATTATCACTCACTCATTAGTGAGGTCTGATTTTAGCACCCTATTGGGGTTTTTGGCTGAACTAAGTGATGCACACTTGTTGAAGGAAGATATTTTTTGGCATTTATGGTGTTTCTCTTGAAGGAAGGTGTTACAACTAGGGTTTGCATGGTTATTTCTTCATGATTTGTAAGTATTTTTCTGCAAAAATTCTTGATTGAATGGTTGTAGTTTGATTTCTTGCATCTATTTATAAATATTTTTGAATCAAAACCCTAGGGGACAAACACACAAGTAGGTCGTTGTCTCATGTCCCCTGATAGAGAAGCCTTAAGCCATTGAAGGGGAAAAAGAGAGCCTAGCCATAGCTACACTCCTTTTTCTTTCTTCCTTATGCTAGCCGTACCCTTTTGAGCCAAGAAAAGTGAGACGTACTTGGCCTAGGCTTACTACACCAGGGTCATACTATTCTAGGGTTTGTTGATAGGCCTTGCTCTAGCAACACCTCCCTCAACAAAACCTCTTGTCTTGGTCTATTTTTCCTGTTTTTGGGCTAGCCGTTTGTCGGGAAGGAGGAGAGAGCACGAGGCCTTGCTTTTTCAACACTGGAGTGAGCCTCTCTCCCCTAGGGTTCTGCTTTTAAGGCCCTACTCTAGCAGCACCTTGAAACTTTTCCCTCCAGTCCTTTGAAATCTCTTTCCCTTCAACTCTTGCATCCATCATTTATTGACTCCTTTAACCCTTAGGCACTGATCTCTAGCCTCCAACATTGAAGTAAAATCAAATCCAAACACTCTCGAAATTCTTGTAAACTGAAACCCTTACTACACTAACCCTAACCTACTAACCCTAAGTTGCTGACGTCATCATTGAATATTTCATCTTTATTGCAGCAACGTTTTGACTTTTGAGTAATTGAATGGTAGTTGAAGGCATTAATTGAGTTAAAAAGTTATTTGTTATATTGAATGTCGTATCATTCAAGCATTTATTGATGAAGTGATATTAATGCCATTGTTATTTTTGTAAACATTGACTTCATCAACTTTTACTTTTAAATTGCTCATATTGAATATCAGATAATCTTTAACATATATGAAGTACTAACGAAGATTGCACGTATTAGTTTACTTGTTGTATTGTCTCGAGCATGTGCTTTTCTTTTCTTTGGTTATACTTTATTATTGGTTGTTTAGCCGGGACTATCCGATTGGCGGTGATCTGTGAAAGGGGGAACTTGTCCTTGTCCTATTATCCTTTGCCCTTTCAAAACCCCAAGTCACCGGGGACATCTCCCCTAGGTCTAGCCTCCATAAAAAGAAAGAACCTACCCATCAAGGTGACATTGGGTGGGATAGGTTCATGTTACGCCAGTTTGGGTTTCTACCTTATAGCCTTTGCTCCTAGCTACAAACTGTGCGATAACAAGGCTAATCAATGATATTTTTAGAGCACATTTGGGAAAAATTGTGGTGATATCTTCGGATGATATCTTGGTCTTTAGCAAGACCTTGGAGGATCATTTTCTCCATGTGCAAATTGTGCTAGACATATTGCGCACTCACAAACTATGGGTGAAACATCGTAAATCTTATTTTGGGCAACCTTCCATTCAATATTTGGGTTTTGTTGTCTTTGTTGAGGATGTTATTCCAAATTCATAATTTCCATCCTCCCTTACTACAAGACACCTTACTTGACACTCATCATACCACCACCCGTAATCAATAGCATACCTCTTACCTTGTTGGGCACACAGGCCAAACTCCTTCTCAGGCTAAATGGTTTTTGGTAGCTATCATGCACAAGCATTTTCTTCATTTACAGACGGAAGTGGGGACACTTCTAGGCTTAAACAAGGAGGAATTGGGAAACCCAACATACATCCACAAGAATCCCAAGGAAGGAACACTCCCTCGGCCAACTGGATTCTATGAAGACTCACTCTCTTAACTTATTGGAGAACAAGAACGACTTGGCACAAGTCCCAAGGAAGTATTTGATCAGATATAACTAACTAGTTGTAGCTTGACCCATTCAAGTCATCATGTAATAACTTGCATAAATATAAGCCTGCCTCCTATTCTAAATAAAGTGATGGTAATTGTTCTCTTAGTTTGGTTATAGTATTCATTTTTTTCATGTTCTAGTTAAATTCCTGAGTATTGTTATTGCAGATCAAACTATATGTAGTACAAGTGAAAATCTAAAATAATTATGAAATACTTGAAGCTTGTAATAATGTATTACTTATGCATAAGCTAAAACCAAAAGAGAAGTGACAGTGGCTACTCCATGCCTTTAGATGTTGAAGTATAATTTGATAGATCTGGGTGTTAATAACTATTGAAAATGTCACAAATGTAAATTGAATTATTCTATGGAATATTACTCCTATCCATAACACTCCAAAGTAGGATCGAACTAGAACCCAAGTGATTTTCTAGAATTCTAAGCAATAAACCATCTAAGCTATGTAATATCACCTAATTAGTTTTAATGTGAACAATAACAATAACAATATTATATATTTTAATGTGATCTTAATTTGACATGCATTGCTTTAAAATGAAAAGACAATGATGTCACTCTTAGGTTTTGTAATTGATTATTTAAAAAAAATTGTTGCCATAAATGACACCATAGTGATACATATAAACAATTTGTTGGACACACCGACCACACTTAGAGGGGGGGCGTGAATGAATGTGGGGCTCTTTTCCCAAACTTCCCTTTACACAAAACTCCTTAGTTAACAATCACCATTTTATTCATTACTTATTGTTGTCATTTATAACCAGTTAAGTGTGAACATGCATCAAAAACATATATCATCAATAAGTCATCATCACAAGGAACACAAAGAACACAAGATGTATGTAAAATTTTCTTTTTATTATGGACTACAATCATTGGTTTATCAACAACAACTGAATAGAGTACAACTCTACAAGAGCACCAGCTCTATAATGCAAGACTCAACTCACACCCTCATCACCTACTGAGAAGAGGAAACAATCCTCAACAGATACCAATCTGTCAACACGTATGTGACATGTCGGTCGTGCAGCACGTGTATGTACGCTCCCTACCAGTAGTACAACTCACGTATGTACGCAGCCAGTCTATACTACGGCCTGCATACCACTTCTGAGTTACTTAGGGTTTTCTTTTCAATATAAACTCATGTCATCTGCAACCTCCAATCACATGAAATTTTTTCTTTCACTGTCCAAGATGACCCATAACCAATCACAACACATCCAAGCTCTCCAATAACTTACTCATGCTCCTCAACTATACAATATGAATGCTACTCAATCATGTATAAGTAACCAGTAAACTATAGCAATCATATCAGTACTAAATCATAAGAGTGTTTCTCACTCTATCAACTAACACAAACCAAACCACAACATCCATACCAAGAATGCCTTAAGAATTAACCACACAACAAGCAAGAGTATCCATCACGACAACAATGTAACCATACCAGAGTTTCTATGGCAGATCTGAGCCCATAGAATGCATATCTGGAACCTACTTCAGTCTTCAAGAGCCTGGCACCATCTCACACACAAGTCTTCATGAATTCATCCATTGTACGTGCTATGTCCTCATTCAACCCGCGTATGTACTTGCTCTGGCTCACTGCAGCCCACGTATACCTCAGAAACTAGGGTTTCTGAACTTTTGAAACTTTTGTCGTCATGATCTCAGACTTGCTGAAACTTTGATGCATCCATGAGATCCTCTAGACAATCTCTCTCTCAAAATAGATTTTCAATACATGTTCAAGAGATGAACTTCACAAGAGACCCTTGCCTCTTATTTATACTCTCCAAGTAGCTTCCTTAGAGTCATTTTCTAGGTCACTTGGCCCACATAGTCACTTATGTTCAACTTTTCCCAATTTTCCACTTTTCCATGTATCCAATATCCACTTGACCACTTAACCCTCTCTCCACATTTTAGGGTTAACTACTTTCCATATTTATAATTTTCTCCATTTATTTGATTATTTAAATAATCTTCCTTGATTTTGTCACTTCACTTTAATATTTAAATAATCACTTCACTTTATTTAAATAATATCTTATTTGTAAGCATTTTGACTTCTTTGACCTTTTGGGGCTTCAAGCCAACATATGGGGGTCCTCCAACTTTGTAAGTCCATAACTCTCAAACTGTGAGGAGTTATGTGATGTTCCACATACCACCGGAAATGGTATGACAAGCACCATCTATCTAGGATAGTTTTATTGACAAATTCACTGATGTTCATCTCATTATTCCACATATAAGCATGGGTTCTCTAACCACACTTCTAGGATAACTCAACCGCAAAGTGTCTTCCCATGAGGGATTTCACCATAAGGGGACCACTTTGGAGTTCATCCATTTGTACTCCTCATCAACCATGATAAGACAATAATGAGTCATATTTACATCAAACCAACTATGCATCATATATCAAAGAAACCACATCGATCCATCTTCATCTATGCATACCATATCAATGAAAACTCATTGATCCATCTTCATTTATGCATCACATATCAATGAAAACTCATTGATCCATATTCATCTATGTATGACATCATATAACTATAATTCCACTTGACATTTATCCATTCACATCAAGGACAATACATATTACATTAGTATGCTCTGACAAGACATTGTTCCTTTGACATCAAACAATCAATCAATCAATCCTTTGGAATCAATCAATCACTTGACATCAATCCTTTGACATCAATCAATCACTTGACATCAATCAATCACTTGATAGCAATCAATCAAACCTTTGGCATCAATGACAACATGATCCAACAATATCTCCCTTTGGCATTGATGGCAATACCAACATTGATGTCAACACCAATCATTGATGTCAACATGTAGACAAGGCATTTCTCTACATCAATAGTCATCAATCACATCAATGTGACTATCTCTCCCCCTTTGACATCAATGGAAAATGGTAGTTTTCTCCTCGGGGCTGCTCACCCTGCTTGAACTCTCCTTGGGGATGCTCCCCCTTTATTAATGCCTTTGATCTTTATCTGAATGATCTCTCCCCTTTTTGAACAAGGGATATCACTCCGATGTAATACTGAAGATATATCGCTCATGCTCCCCTTGTGACCAATGCTCCTCTGGAACTATGCCTCTGTGATCTTTCTCCAATTATGGGGCTACTTTACCAAGTATGCATATGATAAATATATCCTCCTGGAATCATGGGAAGAAGAATGACTCCCCCTATGGGTATGTCTCCCCCTATCTTCTCTGTAATATGAACAATATGCTTCCACTACAATATGTTTCTACTGCAAATGCTACTGCTCAACCAGAACATAGATCAACCGCTCTTTCTTATGATGATCCTTGGACCTGTCCATGCATCAAACTTGTGCCATACCATATATCATGAAGCAAAAGATGTGTCAATAATGAAAATAGAGATTTATGAACAATTACATCATGTGCCAAACTGTGTGCCAACCATGCACAACATCCATGTACATCAATATTATAGAATATTCCATAAGATGTCATCAATGGAGTGTATCAATCATATGCTAAGAACATATGCTAACTGTGTGCATCTACCAATATGCCAACCATGTGCATCTACCAACATGCCAAACAAGTGTCATATCACTCGTGATATGTCTCCACCATGTACCAAGTATCACAATCAAGTGTCTCAACTATATCATCCCATATTTCATGTACCAAAGTATATGCTAATCAAGTAATACGAATGGTGTACTTTTAGCCAAGTAATATCATCCAAACATATACCATCTATGAGTGTACCAAACATGCACATCAACATGTATCACCACTTGTACCAAGCAAGTACATCAACCATGCTCTATTATCACAACAAAATGATCATCAAAAACATCACAAAACATGTGCCAATCAAACTGCCAGTGGGTGCCTCTACCAATGTACTAGAAGTGTACCAATCATGCACCAACAATAGATCAGACTCATTAATGATGTACAACATGATCACCTCATCAACTCACCAACTACATGTTTTAAGATGTAGCCCAACCATATGCCAAATGCATGCACCAAGATATCCATCAAATATGCTTCTAATAATACATCATAAGATATATCATAAAATATGCACCAGCCATGTTCCCCAACAGATCAGCCTCATTCCTCCATTCACTGCAACAAATACTAAGCATCCACCAATACAAGTACTAGTAGTGTGCTTCAATAGATCAATGACATCTCTAGCTAGCATCATCAAGATATATCACATAACCAAGGTACCATAACTTCATTGTCATAACCAACATTGTTCTTCAACAGAAAATGCTTCAATCCATACTCAAGGGTTAGTACCATGCATCCAAGATAGTCTTTCATCACTCAACCATATATCACCATCATACACACAAATATGTATGCCATCATGTAATCATGAGCACCTGCAACAAACCATGTTAGATCCTGTAATAAACAATGTCAGATCTTGCAACACACGTTATACCATCACATCAAACTGCAACCCATGTGCATAGCCCCTTTCCCAAGGTTTTACCACATATACGCGGCCTGCTGCACAGACATCTCATGTATGTACGTGACCTATTCAAGGTCAGCATGCGTAGGTACACGACTATTACCACGGTAACCCACGTATGCTTATGAAGATGACACACTTGAGATTCCCTTAAGGCTTCTATTATGTTCTGGTTGTTCAGTCTTCTTCACCCACTTCTGAAGGTGTCCTTGCTTCTCAGAAATTGAGCTCTGAGCTTCTATATTTTCAAAAATGTCTCTCTTTCTAACTTCATTCCTTCTTCTAGTCATGCTATATGAAGTCCTCTTCATGTACTTTCTTCTTTTGTTCCAACTGTTGGACACACCTACCACACTTAGAGGGGGGGGTGAATGAGTGTGGGGATCTTTTTCCCAAAACTTCCCTCTTACACAAAAAATCCTTAGTTGACATTCAAAATTTTCTCTTTACTCATTGCTGTCATTTATAATCAGTTAGATGTGAATACATATCAACAACATATCATCAACAAATCATCTCCACAAAGAACACGAGATGTATGTACAATTTTTCTTTTTATTATGGACTTCAATCCAGGGGTTTTTCAGCAACAACTGAATAGAGTACAACTCTACAAGAGCACCAGATCTATATGAAAGACTCATCTTACATTCTCAACACCAACTGATATGAGGAAAAAATCCTCAACAGATATCAATCTGTCAACATAAACAAGTGCATCAACCATGCACCAACCTGTGCCAAACAACCTGTAATCAACCTGTACCATAAACAAGTGCATCCAACCATGTACCAAGTATATACCAATCATGTGTCAAATAATCATCAACAATGAATCATCAATATGTACCAA
>JASDQU010216048.1:0-18255 GCA_032191745.1 Picea mariana
ACAAATGGCATGATAAATACATTAAGAAAAAGTATTTTCAACCAGGGGATTGGGCATTTCTTTTTGATTCCAAATACAAAACTTTCAAAAGAAAACTTATGACAAGGTGGTTGGGACCTTATGAAGTGGAAATTATTTTTGATAATGGATCTGTCAGAATCAAGACCAGAGATGACTCTCATAATTCCTTTGTAGTAAATGGACATCGATTAAAAGTGTATAACAAACCCTTGTCAAGAGATCATTTTCTACAGGAAATTACCAAACAAATAGAAATAAAGATAGTAGGAGAAGAGTCTTCTCGTCCTTCTAATCCTTGATCATTTATGTTGTTTTAAGATTTTGTAAATAATAAAATTCTAACAAAAAATAAAAAAATCAAATAATAACAAATATATAAAAAATTTATTTTTGGATATGTTGATATATTGTCTTCATTTTTACAGGCTTTTCAAAGCAAGTATAGAATTGAACTTCATCACTCTTTCGCAATAGGTAAGAAGGTAAGACCAATTTATTTTATGAATTTTTCTTATCAATATGCACTGACTTGTTTCGAAATGAATAAATTTGTGCTTGTTTTCTCCCTTTGAATTGCTCATTAAAGTATGAAAGGGGCATTTATCAGGGATAGGATTATTCTTTACTAGGGCTGATGAATTATGATGGGAAAGAAACCCCCATAGATTTTTCTTTTAGCATTTTCTCAGACTCTCAAAACATGAGAAAGCAATGAGCATATACTAACTTGGGCTCATAAAATCCACAAGTAAGTGATTACTGTTCCAAAAATTATTTTTGCAAGATTTCTATCTGCACTCGCGTTGGATGATGTGGAATACGCTAAGGTCCACCTTCCAACAAGTCTCACTCCATCGACACCAACACCTTATCTGGAGTAGATATTAGAGACTACTTAGTACCCTGGACTCTGCATGCCTCAATGGTAGATTTCCTTGCTAACAACCATGGGCATACATCAATGTCTCTTGGTTGATATATCCTACAGGTGACTCGACACCAAGACTTTTATTTGTACCTGTTAGGATGTACTATAGGTACCTTGAGGCCCATTGACATCATTGGTGGGTCCTCTCGCATTGGTTAATGACATTCATTAATGGTTGCTAATCCAATGATTTCTTTTTGTGTTCGACTCTAGAACATTTATTCACACAAATAAGAATTGTACCATGGATTAAAGCTTTGAAGCTGTTGAAGACACAATTTTAATTGATCTCTTTTAGGAAGGAACAAAAGATAGGTTCAGGGATAACCATCGGATAATTTGCTTTGATAAACATGAAGTCTTTTTCTCAGCAAGTTATTATTGGTTCAAGTTTCTCTACAGATTTCGGGTTATTTCATCAGTACCAGTCAGTGACAGAACAAAATCCATCAGCTACAGTGGTCATCAAAAATAAAAATTCAAATTACAATTTTAGCGCTCTCCAGATACAGACTTGACTTCAAAGATCTCTACAGTAAGAAATGCATAACAAGGGAATAGGTAATCTAATTGAGGTACATTTAGTTTCATTTTGGTTTAATGTATTAAATTACATATTAATAATTTGAACTGGGAATGCCTCGATACTCCATAACATTTCATTATACCTATACTCTGTACCTAATAAACCAATTCATCTCGAGATTTCATATCATGAAAATGCACTACATTATCTTGGCTGAATTCGACATGATTCATATGTAATAATATTTTGCAAACGTGTATGACCATCATCATTTCCTTACATGCTATCGATCCTCATGACAATTCAAACGTTCTTCTATGATTCCTCTCATGAATACTTCACACATCATACTCTATTCCTCTGTTGCCCTCATCTAATTCCGTTTCTCACCTGTGGACCTTTCCTGTGATACCGAGTGAAATTATGGTGGCAAATCGTCACAAACATGAGACTTTTGTAGACTTGGAGGATCTTCCTGAGTATGAAGCCACCAAACACATTTTTCAGAAACCTAGATGGGAGCCATTCTTCAAGAATGATCATTCAGTTACACTTCAGTTCGCTCTGCTTTTTCATGGTGGACTAGCTAAGGTGGGCAAGCTAGAGTTTGAAGTCACAGAAAAATTCATCTCTGAAGCAATTCAATTACCTATCACTGGTCATAAATGGACAAAGGGCCAACATGTCGACAAGAAGCTCTGCACGCAGCTCCTACAACCATAGTACCGGAAATTACAATGGTCAGAGGGCACATCAAGGACATGGTTAGAACCGAAATGGGATCAGTTGCTATCTATCCTCCAACGTTACCTCACTTGTGAAGGACGGTATATGATCGTGTTTCCATGTCATGCTCGACTCCTACTACATTTCAAAGGTAACCATTTGATGAATATACCCTATTTTCTGTTTAAGAGTTGAAAGAAAATGGCAGAACAGGTCCGCAAAGCCAAATATTTTAGAGGTAGCTTATTTCATTTTGGTCTTGTCAAAATATTGATTAAGTCTGCATTATCCCACAAACAAGAAACTTGGGATATGTTCATTGTAAGAACCCTAGACTCTGACAAATCTAGAGATAAAAATGTTAAGTCCGCTCCTCCATAGAAGAAGCCAAACTCTGAGAAAAAGGGTGTTAAAACCCTGACCAAAATCTGTGATGACCCTAAGAATACACCAGACTGCACAATTGAAGTCAGTGATGATAATCCTGGTACAGAACATTCATTTGATGTCCATGGTTCCGATGGTGTGGAAACTAACCATGACAGAGTGGAAAACACTGTTCCTACAAAGGCGAATGTTGAAATTCTGATTTCTCCTCCAGCTGCTACAAATATTATTGATGTGGAACAACTTGAAGAGTTAATTGACAAACCTAGGAGAAATCCCAAATGAAAATGCACACACACACTGTTAGGTATGGATAACTCTGTGCCCAGTTACCCACCACAAGAAAGATTAAAAAGCGTGGATGATCATGAGGAGGCTCCAGAGTCCTATGAAATGACATGGACTCTCTCCCAACTGATTCGAAAATTTTGTAAAGTCAATTGGCAAGCTAATGCACCCAAAGAAATTGAGCAGGACAAGCCAATTCAAATGCCAATGGATACCCCTGCTCAGGTGTATAAGGAGTTTACTCCTGAACTTAGCCTAGTCGACAACCTTGATCAAGTGTATGACGAGCTTACTCCTGAACCTAGTCCAGTCGACATCCATGATCAAAGATCAGATGATTTCACTCACACGTCTAGCCCTCAAACACAACAAGGACATGGTAAAACATTTGAATCTTACTGTGAAATTTCTTCCAGTAAATCCTTGAGACCAATGGTAGCCAGATTAGAAAGCAGGAATCACAGGTTGAAAGAGAAGTTACATGAATACACCATATTGGATCGACACATCAAAACATAAAATGAACTTATGAAACTCAGGCAAGCTCATTTCTCTTCCAAGATTGAATGATTAAAACGAAAAAATAAAGGTATTTTTCAGAGGAACAAGAGACTGCAGAAGATTGCCGGGAAGCACATCATCATTAATCAAGTTCTTAAGAAGGAAATCAGAAGCATGAAGAAACATGAGAAATTGCAAATGTTGGTTGCAGCTGCTGCAACACTCTAATGAATCTCAGTTTTGACTTTTTGTTGTCTGAGGACAAGCAAAGACTTCGGTTTGGGGGAAAATGTTAGTCTCCAGTTTTGACTATATTTTTTCCTATATCATGTCAAATATACCTCCATTTTCATATCTAGTATCATTTTCTTCTGGCCTTACCATGACACATTTGACATCCTTTTACAACTAAATGGGGATATTCAAGGTATTCTTATGATTCAAGTTATTTTTAATGTATTTTGATACTAACGTGACATGAGTTAGGTACTGTTCCTTTGAAACAGAACTTATCAGTACCAGGTACCAGTGCACACTTAGTGGAGATGCCAAAGAAGATGTTGAATACTTGCATGACATGGCCAAAGTGGATTGAAAGTCCGATTCATATGGTTGATTGAGTCATAACTCAATATGCTGACTCAGGACGAGATTGCAGAACCATTTTATTAGAATTCTTTATGATCCACGCTTCTTGACACTGCGTGTCATTATGATGTGAAGTTCGTTTTAACTAACTATGAGTCATTTTTGGATCTGAGATCCATTTAGATTAATGCACCTATGTTTAAAACTATTTTGGAGAGGATCTATATAAACTGGGATCGCTCTCAAGAAATGTTGGTTACAATATGCTATGTGATACGATTTCTGATAATACAAATTTGCTATGCATTATGTTATTCGTTGTTAAATGATTTGAGTTGCTTTATGAAATATGGAGCGTGAAGTATGAACAATTTTTGCATGGAATGATCTGAGTAGCTTTGGTTTCATTTTAGGGTGATTGCACCTCTTGGTTGGGCCCGCCAACAGGTTCAATTCATTGTCTCTTTTCCACAGTAGAGTTAGTTTATTTTCCAGTTTTAGAATCTGCATGTAAGTTAGTTTTGAGTTTGGAATTACTTTGTTAGATTCAGTGTGATATCAACTCATAAATTGATTAATGTTGAATGCATTATTTATTCCTGTAGATCTTGAAGAATGAACCAAGTGCTTAACCTAGATTTGCTCTGTTTCTAGTTTTCAGTTTGATCATGATTTAAAGGGAATGTGAGTTTAGGTTTACTTTGTTCTGTTAGAATAGTTAGCTTATTCTGTTCTGTTAAGATAGTTAGCTTATAGTATGTTTTTAGTTTTCAATTTGATCATGATTTAAAAAGGAATGCAAGTTTAGATTTACTCTGTTCTTTTAGGATAGTTAGTTTATAGTCGGATTAAAGGAAGCTTCCAATACCTGTAGGGTAAATAGGACATTTATTTGTTTTACCTGTGGTTAGATTTAGAACTGTTTTTGGATGCTTAGATTAAAAGGTTTTAAAAATGATCTCTCTTTTATGGTTTAGGTAGATATGATGATGATTAAATGTTTAAGCTAATGGTAGATAGTATTGGGAGATTACATCAGATCAGAAATAGAAGTACCTGTACTTAAACTCAGAACTATTTTCATTTGATGAATTAAACAAGAGATGATTAGTTTCAAGATAATCATTAGAGTTCAATTTCTAAGAGTAAGTTTGTGTTTTCTCCTCAGAATAACCTTTAAATAGGAATTAGAATCTTACCAGCACATACAGTGTAGCAGCTCTACGTTCACTTACCCTGGTTTGACAATTCAGTGTTTTCAGGTAATTAAAAATATTTAATATAGCAGCCTGACAATAACTCCTCCTTTAGGGCATCTACAGAGGCTTCCCAAGTGGGTTCTCTCCCCAAAAGTGTATATTCATGTATGGTGTACCTCTCCCAGTAACCTTCCCACCAAGATCTGACATGGTTAAGGGATTTTAGGAGCGGGAAGGTGATCTTTTCACTATTAGAAAATTTTTGGACATAGTAATAACCTTCTAGAAGATTCAACCATTTTTCTAGAACATCTGCATCTATCTGGACTTCAAATAAGGGGATATCAAAATTTAATTGGACCTTGAAGGGTGTCACACTTGCGAAATGGATTCTTGTCTAAGATGCCTCAGATGCCACCATCGGTAGTCTTCGAAGGATCTGAGCAAAGTTGTCCATCATCTCATTCCTCTGTCACATGAGGGCGTCCTTGAGAAATGTCTTGAAAGGATATCCTTCTTTGTCATCTCTATTTTCTTCCACCATGGGAGGTCTCTTGGGTTTGCGAGAGCATTTTTCCTCAAGCGAAACTAGCTAGAGACCCAAATCTCTATACCCTAACCTCATCGAGGAATTTCTTTGAGAAATGAGAAGGAGAAGCCTACTCTAATACCATTGATCTGGATTATTTTGAGAACTACATGAAGGAAAAAATATAACCAAGATATAACAATGAAGTACCCAAAAATATAGAAGAGAACAAAAAAATACAATGAAACCCAACTTCTATTATTGGATAAGATAGAAAAACATTGTTGAACAAAAAATGGAAAAATGGGGTAGCTTATCTCTAAAAAGAAAGATATGTTGTCTACACTTCATTCACAAGAATCTTTACATCACACTCCATTGCATGCTTAAAGTGATTCCTTCACCTCAATTATATATGAGAGATTGAGAGGAGAACAATTCCCATGATTCATGTGGGATAAATTGGACTAATTTTATAAAATGCCATAGGCATGTAAAATACTAGTACTACCCGGGCGATCACTCATCCCAATACTACTTTAGCCTGAGCATGCTTAAATGTGGATTTCTAATAGGTTTCGATTCATTAACACTATGTTGTAGGCATGTACATAAGACCATTACATGATGTCTTTAATTAACAAATGAAGATGAAATTGCATTCCATTCCCCATCATAAGGGTGAATGTCATGGTTTATCAAAACCATAGGCTCAAAATGGTGATTCAATGGAAAAGGTGGATGGCCACCGAGATCCATCTGGACCAGACCAAAAAAAGAGTAACTCAAAAATATGGAATAGGAAACTCTAGGGAATCCTTTGGAATAGATAACCCCCCAGCCCTGCATGATCATTGGTTCCAAGTCACGACCTCTTATTATACTTGTATTTTACACCATAGGTTTTTCAAGGATGTTATTAGATGTTACGAGGCTTAAATTACATAATTGAGTAAAATATCACAATCACTTAAAAAAAAATATTATTTGTCACAATTTGATATAAAATAAGAATTTTTCATAATTGAGAAAAAGTCTAAGCCTATATCCAAGCTCTTAGAGTTCCTTCCTTGGCCACTCCAACATCCCTTTCTGTTTCACTAGCATAATGACTCTCAAACACTATATCCACCCCATATCCTTGATTTGTACTCTTCTTATATGAATTTAGAAGAGCTTAGAGTTAGGCTTGATGGCATGCGAATTAGGTGGATACAAGTCATAGATAGGCTTGATGGCATGTGAACTAAACAATTACAAGTCATGCGTAAGTTACATGCCAATTATGAGCTTTTTTCTCATGTTCCATGAACAATTATGGGATTTTTCCAACTCACCATGAACTTTCTTCTTAATTATGAGTTTTTCTCAATTATGAAATAATTCTTATTTCATAATGATAAAATTATGACAAATAAATATTTCCTTGTGAAATAGTTATGCTATTTTTACTTAATTATGTAATTTCAGCCTCATAACATCTAAGAACATCCTTGCAAAACTTATGGTGGAAAATACAAGTATAACACCATCCAAGAAATCATATTGATCAAATTGATCAACCTCCTAATTTATTATATACCACTTCTCCAGGACCTAAAAAATAACCACAACCATTTGGTGGTGTTCAGACTACTCCCTATCTAGAGATAATAAGTTTGGATAAATCACTTTTTCAACCTGCATTTGATTTCCCAAAAGAGATTTGAAATGTCTGTATGAAAATTAATTTTTTTCAAGTGATCAAATATGTCCCTATATATGCTCAATACATTCATAAATTATGCCTTAGGAATATTGGATGGAAAAGAAAAGACCCTCAAACTGTAAAGAACCATGCCTACTAAACCCACTTAAATATTTTTTCTTAACACAATAAATCAACAGCATGCCCATGCTGACTAATTCATGCAATTAATAACATTTCTAAAAGCCAGGATGAAACTGTTCAAGCAACCACACAACATTCATACATAAATTTACACAATAGAACTTAACCACAAGAAATCACACAAAACACTTATCTCTTTATAAAAAAACAAATAGCTGCATACAGGGGACGTTCCTTCCACCATAGGATTGTTGTTCGAAATATCAACAATAAGCCACCCTCAAGCTGAGTCCATGAGTCCATAAGGAGGTATGAACTTCTTGGTTGTCCACTCTCCAAAATAAGCATCCCAAAAACCAATTTTTACTCCAACAGTAGTTCCAATCCATGATCTCTCTTCCCTTCAACTTGCACAACCCAAGGAACGAGACCCCCCTTCTCTGATATGTGTTGAATCCCTTTTGTTCTTTCCCTTCCATTATTTTTTTCCCTCTTCTTTATCACCTTTCTTTCCCCTCTATAAATTTTCTTCCCCACATATCCTATACATCCTTTCCCTTTCTTGGTTTTATTTAACTTACCATACTTAGTCGTTTTTTCCATATTCACAGGTTGGCGGACTCACAGACTTGTGGACAGGTTTTATGTTTCCTTTTGTTATAACATCATTCCTCCCATAAAACTTAGTTTATTTTCTCTAATGCAGACTCACAGACTCATATACTAACATTACGTGCGTTTTCATCTCTCACAAATCATTTGATAAACCTCAACACTTAACCATTTCATAGCCACTTCGTCTATTATGAGATATTAGACTCCCGGACTTGCATTTTTATTCCCAACTCTCACTCAGACTCTCTGCCATGAAATGTCCCATTCTTTCACATTTCTTGATTCACATTTAATACTATTCTTACAGACTCAATTGCTAAATTTATTTCTAAAAAGGATGTTAATTAATGATGTTTATATCGAGTAAATTCACATTTATTTATATTTAATGACTTCATCCAAATAAATATAACTTAAGGGACACTTTACTGTGCTAAGTAGTATTACAAAGAATTTCTATAAATTTCTGAATAAAGTCATGAGAAGTAAATATTTCTATGGGGATACCTTGAACCATTCTCCAGGGAAGACAAAATCTACCATTGGTCCAGGTCACATTGGTACTATTTAAACTTGTTGAATAAAGAAAAACATAAAGTCTGGACATCAGGGATAGCTCTTTTCAGTTGTGTCCTAGAGGTTTTTGAATGCAAATATATCATCACCTGGTGCATCAATAAACTTGTCCAGAATAGAAGAACCAACCCATTGGAAAGAGAATCCTCTTCTTCACTATAACCTTTAGTGTTCAAGAAGATGTTGAGATTGTCGTAGCCGAACCTAGTCTACAAAGGAGAAGAAGCCAAGAATTTTCTGAAAAGAAAAAATAATGGAATAGAAATGATACAATAATATCTACAAGATCCTACCTCAATGCTGGAAGACCTATCCAAGATTTCGTTTGGTTCTTTAAAATACCAATATAAATAAATTGTTTGTTTATTCACTCAAATTACCGGTCAAGATTTTACGACAACTATTCCTCGAATGGCATTGGATATATTTCATTTCATTATTCATGAGAAGACACTCTTTGACTAGGTGAATATTATCTCAAATGACGTTACTACACAACTAATAAAGTTCAATACTGAGAATAAATTTTATATGGCATATTATTTGGTGTTCGCCATCACTTCTTGTCATGTTTTTAAGGGATTAATCATTGCTAAAAGGGTAAACTCAAAGGTGGACCCTGTAACCATGTGACATCAAGATATGTGGAGGAAAAAGGTTGGCCACCATTTCTATGAAGTATATAATAATTTTGTGTCTAAGTTTAAAAAGATATAATTTGGAGAAGATGCTCCCTAAATATCATTGGAAGCCTCGATGTTTCTGTACAGAAAAAGGAGTTCTTGAAAAAATGGATGATTATAATATCATCAAGGTTTTCTGTTCTCACAAAAAACCCATATTTCTTCCATATTATGTGTATGATAAGTTGTTTGTTAAAGAAGTGGAAATACATTACAGATTGTACTTTCATACCTTTTATGAGAAAATAAAAATGTAGTTCATCTCTCCTCCCTGGAAGGTTGGCCAAATTTTCCTAAGAGGAATTGCTAAGATTGACGAATATGTTTCCTATTTCGATCATTTCAACATGAGATATGTAGAGGAGATCAAGGGGTTTGAACCTAATAACCTTTTCTACAATCATATAGTTGTATTTGAGTTCATCCCCTCACTGATAAACACTCTTCTATATGGAGAATAAGAGGATGATAGTCATGACAAAAATCCTAGTGATATAAAGAATATCATAATCACCACAGAAACCATAAGGAGAGAGGCAAGCCATCCAATGAAAAGATTGCTCAATTTCCCATTGTTTATCGAAGAAGTGTTCTACCCAAGTTAAACCCTCAAACCAGGATGACCCCACAAAGAAAAAATCATAGCAATAATTTAAGGGATGACAAAGAGAAAATCCCTCCTCGGGAGAATTTAGAGAATCCAAAAAGATTAAAGGTCAAAAGGAAAATAACTAATATTCATCAAGGGGGAGGAGAGATACATGCACCTAAAAATGATATGTTGTTGGATGACATGGGCCTAGATGTGGATATCGATAATATCAGCTACCCAGATAAAGAAGAACCGTCTACATAAAATGCACCACATATTTCTACACTTGTTATCCAAGATGAGATTTTTTTTGATGAAGGAACTTTTTTTGTTCAGAATGCCTCATTTGATAAAGATTCTAAGAAAATGATTTTTCAAAGGACCTCAAAGAGTAAGAGGGGAAAAATGCGGTCTACCATTAATACTCAACACATGTTACCATTAAAATTGTCTTCCATTTGCAAGGTCATAGGGGATGTATTGGACTTTTCAATTGCTAATATGGAGGAAGAAAATGCTCAACTAAAATATGGAATCAAGGAATTGGAAGCAACTCTTATGCCTCCACCCATTCTGGCTACCCTAGTTGCCATGATTCTTCCTGATAAGAGTTTTCAAGAAACCCCAGGATCAATTTCAAGAGTTAAAGGAATTTCAAATTTGATTATTTCCACTTGACATTTTGTAGAGGATAATATAAATAAAAGGATGTCATTTATTTTAGAGTTATGGGATATGGAAAAAATATTTTTCTCTCTCGGCCTTAGAGTGCAGAAAACTAAGGAATATTTGGGTGCAGATCTGAAAAATGATGAATGTTTTTATGTTGATGGAGTAGAAATTTTGCAGCAAAGGTCTTTGCAATGACGGTCTAGCTGAGAAAACAAGAATAGTTACCCTCCAAGAGCCATATCAGACAATTAAAGGCCTTTTGGATTAAAAGAATCAATGTTTTAAAGAGATTGTTGATGAAATTAGATGATGTTTCATGAAAGAGAATGAAATCATATTCAAATATTATTGGCTTGGATATTGTTGGAACCACCATTGAAGTCTCAGACCCAAAATTAATTTAAAATTCAATGTTTATGACTCGACAACAATTTGAGGAAGAAATTGAAGGAATGAAGAAAGCATCAACTGAAAAGTTCAACACTATGGTTGATTTCACACATGATGATAGTGACAATTTTCTTGTTGAGTCAATAAAAATGGAGAGATTTAAAATACTTTGCAACATCTATCTATTGACTATACAGAAGTCGAGAATGAGTTGTTTAATATTGAAGTGAAACAAGAAGTGATTGTTTCCCTGTTAAGGGACTATATTAAAAAATGGTTAAGAAAATCTATTGCCAAGATTTTCAAAATATTATCAGAAGAAGTTACAACTGGACCTCAAACCGCCACAAACAAGAGTACAAAAAATGCAACAACAAGCAAGTAAGAGCGAGAGATTACATCATAGTAAGTCTATGATAATCACATGTTTCTTACCTTATTAGTTTTTCATCCAGTTATTCTTCTTCTTTAACTAGAAAAGTATAACTGAATCCTGATAAACTTCCTCTTTGTCTTCTTTCCATATTCTATTGTTCAAGATTCGCCCATGCTCCTCTTTTTACTTCATACTTTCTTGTACATGTTTGCTTCATGGTCTATGGGTGCCCCAATCCCAGTCCATTGGACAAACACCTTAATTTCATGCACTGTAATAGAAATTATTATTTTTGAGAAATCCTAGAGAACTAATTCGGGATCAATTTTGACTATATTTTAAAACTATGAGTTTTGAGTATAAAGTATTTGAAATTGGTCTATCATAATCTTCTTTTGTGCTCTATAAGTATTACTCTTTAAAAGTTCTCTCATGCAAATGGACCATCTTCTTTTGTTTTGAATGTGATTAGAATCTTTATTTTTACTATGATGGATGTGAGGACATTTTTATTTTCTGTAATGTGTGATGTTTGAGATTCTTGGTCCACTTCTAAAGAATTCTCTTTTATAAATAATCTTTTACTTTTCAACATTTTGATTTTTCTTTAGCATTAAAGATTGAACTATATTATGTGATATGGTCCCATATTATTCTTGATTTGAAATTATGAAGATTATCATAATCCAAATAAGAGTACCACCTCTTTAAAAATGAAGGAGGACTCATATCCTCGTGAGGTTATCGTTTCGGTCATGAAATATTCAAGTGTCAACACCATGCAATCCCTTAGGCCTTCCCACTTTCCTCTGGCTCTAGTGCACTTGGCTTGATAGAAATATCATATCTAGGGACTCTAGGAACTATACTCTACTCCAATAGTGCTCAAAACATCCTTCTCAAGGCTCTTGAGCCATTTCCTCAACAAGAAATGTCACTTACAAGCATACAATGTTCATTACAAGCCTACAACCTCATTTGCAACATAAAAATAAACACAAAAATGGTTGTCCTTAAGCATAACATGGTTGATTCTATTTTTATAGAACTCAACCCTCCTCTTTCTCCTCCACAACAACATGAAACAATCCCCAAGAATGAACTTGAATTTGTTTTCTTCTCATGCAAGCTTGACTCACACATTTCCTAAAAAGTGGTTGTACTCAACCCATACTGTCATAAATTGGGTGAGTTGACCTTTCCTACCTACCACTCTTACATCAATTTAATAATTCTTTGATATTTCAAAGATGGATAAACATTAATATCAATGACTNTTATCCCCCCTCTCTTATGGAATCATAGCCCCCCGTCGTTATTGTCTTGCCAGTACCACAACCAATGATAATTATTTTAACGTACAATTTACACATCTTGTCCCTCATCCATATAGATCTATATGGGCTATCCCTCTCAACCATATAGGATCACCAACCTATTTCATATTTGCATAGTTACATTGAACATTGTGAGAATTGAAATTGGGGATATTACATTTCCTGACCTTTATTTTTTCATTGTCCTCAGTGCACAACACCATACATCTGTACCTACATATTAAAATGCTAGGTTCTCCAACTTAATATAACATAGGCACTCTCACCCAAAACATGTACTAGTAGGCACTCCATCCCCAAAAGATACATAATCAGTTGACACTTTAGTAACTCTTACAACAACTCCAACTTGTAATCTCTCATTCCTATTAGTATACACAAAATAAGAAAGTGTACCCCCTTCTCTACACTGTATTCCATCAGGATGTACCACTTCCTTCTAGGGCACCAACACACACCAACTAGGAAATCTCAGAGATGCGATTCCAGGAATTCTACCTACAAAAACTTTCATAATTTGTCGATTCCCATTGTAATTCCAACCAACAAGCTCTCTTTCCCCACAACCTGCACAACCTAAGGAAGTGTACCCACCCTTCTCTACACCTAATTCCCTCAAGATATACCACTTCCCTCTAGGGCTCCAATGGATGGTCAGACATGAAGTCTTAGAGCTATGGCTATAGCAACTCCAACTATGATAATGGAATATACAAACGTTTAAATAGTTGCAAATGTGCTTCCTTCCTTGCATCTTCAACTCCAATTTTCTTCTTCCGAGCTACAACAAGTCCACTGGACTTTACTTGTTCCATGCCTTTGTCCTTGAGCTCAATTTCCTTATGCTACTCTTCTTTTGAAGTGCTCAACTTATGTATTATTTCTTTAGTTTTTTCTGTAATGCTCATCATGAAAAATTGGATGTTTTCAGTATAGGACTTTTGAAGGAACCAAAGCCCCAATCCCTGATGGTGCTTATGATGCTTTTTTTAAATCATTTGGTTTTTCTCATGAACTGAGTGGCCTGGTTCTAGATGTTCTCACTGAGTAGACATTTATTTAGGAGGCGCTCCATGGTTTCTGCCTGGAGAAGGCAGAGATGGAATATCGAGGGGCCAATGAAACCTTTTCTTTGGAGATTGTCCCAGGTTAAGATGTTGTTCTGGAGTAGAAGCCAGAGAAAAGTAGAGATTTTGGGCTAGAGTTTTGATTTCCATATTGTTGTCCAGATGTTGGCTTTCTGAAGGTTATGGAAATTATCCTGAAGAGTGTATCCCTCCTTGAGAGTGAATCTTCCATGAGGCATGTATCCCCATCTGAAAATGTCTTTGTCTACGCTTTTCTAGATTCACCTTTGGTTTGTAGCTTGTGTCCAGTGTTGTAGGTAACAATTCATTGCCACTTGGAGTTCCTGATGAGTAGATTTGCAGCTTCACCAGGAAGAGCTGCTTGGGGTTTCTGTCCACAGATTTGCCACTTTGAGAGTGGCAAGATATTGAATATGATTTTCATAGGATTGGATATTTTCTTCCAGTCATAGGGGTGGCATTTGTTGCCAAAAATCCCTTAATAATAGAGCACCCTGTCCATTGCAAACTTCCCTGAAAGCATGTTCCTGTATGAGTGCTTGATTTTTCCAGGATGCATTCCAGATGTTGGAGCCCTAAATTTTCCCCTGAATTCTTATAAGTTGAATTTGGTGTGTATTTGGGACATATTTCCATTTCCGGTTTTTTTCCTAGATATCTGCTGGAGTTTTGAGTCATATCCACCAAATTCTTGCTCACATGGTGCTATTTAATTTTCCAGGGTCCCGGAGGCCCTGAGCACCTGAAGATTTGGGCTTGGAGACTTTGTCCCAGCTGACTAGTGCCCATTTTTTGTTCGAGTTGTGTCCATGCCATAGAAAGTTTCTTTGCGGAGTCCTTATTTTATTTATGATTGGTTGGGGGGCATCTGGGGCTGAGAAGAGGTAAGTTGGGATGGCTTGGAGGAATGACTTTAAGAGAATGATTATGGCTGGAAGGTTGAGGGAGAGAAAGGTCTAGTTGCTAAGATGGTTGGTCATGGAGAGTAGGAGAGAATCACATGAAATGTTTCTGGCTACTGAGTCAGAAAGAGGGAGTCCTAGGTATCAAGAGAGAATAATGAAGTCAAGGGTATTCATATTTTGAGAAAGATGATGTTGGATTGTCACAGGAGTATTGAAAAATAAGAGTTGTGATTTGGCCAGATTAAAGGTGGTGCTAGAGGCTTCACTAAAATCAGAGAGGATGGAGTTTAGTTTAATTTCTTCTTGCGTGATGGGGGTGTTCATTAGTAATGTGTCATCGAAAAATTCATTGTGAGAGGATACCTGTTGTAATCCGTGAAGGGGGAGGACTTGGAGACATCCTTCTTGAATTGAGGCCTTGATATAGCGTCCTAGACCTTCAGCCATTATGAGAAAGAGAAAAAGGGAGAGAGGGTCGCCTTGCCTTATCCTTCTTGATGGGGAGAAGGTTTGAGAGGGGACGCCATTGATGAGGATTGAGAAAAAGGTTGAGGATATGAGCTTCATTATCTAGGAGACCTAATCCTTATTGAAACTAAAAGTCAATAGGAGTGCTTTCATGTATTTCTAGCTTGATTTGTCAAAATATTTTGAAAGGTCAAGTTTTAGAAGCATACCTGGAGTGCGAGTGATTTTGAGCGAGTGAATTATTTCATGGACAATAATGACACTATCCATGATTTTCCTTCATTTGACATATCCTGATTGATCCTTGGAGATGATGAAGTGTAGAATTGGCTTGAGTCTTAGAGCTATGACTTTGGAAATGATTTTGTAGTTCACTTTGAAAAAATATATGGGTCTGAAGTTCCTCAGATTTGTGACTCCTTCTTCTTTGGGTATTAGGGTGAGTAAAGTGGCATTTAGTGCTGGAAGAACTTTGCATGATCTGCGTGATTCCTCCATTAGCTGCCCCACTTCCTACCTTAACATTGGCCAACAAGAGTAGAAGAAGTCTGTTGTGAAACAATCTGGACCTGGAGCCTTGCCTGCGGGTGACTCCTGAATAGCCTGATCCACTTATGCTTGCATTATTGGTGTCATGAGAGCCTTATGTTGTTCCTGGGTGATTATAGTTGGGATATTTTGGGTCACCCACTCTATTGCTGAGGTGTAGTACACCTTGGGTTTTGAGAGGATATCCTTGTAGAAGTTTGTTAGCTCATGCGTTATTTCTTGATGATTTAATAGGGTGTTGCCTTGTGAGTCATCCATCTTTGTGATGCGATTGATAAGGCATCTATGGATCATAGAACAGTGGAATAATTTGGTATTCTTCTTTCCTTCGTTGAGCCATTGAACCCAAGATTTTTGTCTCCACAGGATTTGTTCCTACTTGTGTCTTTCTTCTAGTTGCCTTTTGATTTCACTCTCCTCCTGTTGTTGAGTGATTGTGTATCCTGCTTGATTGAATTGTGCCTGAAGGTTCTCTAGTTTTTGTTCTAGTATTTTCCTCTCTTGGAAAATGTTCCCAAAGACTTCTTTGTTCCATTTGCACACCTGTTGTTTAAAATGTTTGAATTTTTGTTGGAAGCAATAGATTTTTGTACCCATCTGTGCTTTTGCTTTGCTCCACCAATGACAGGCTAGCTCCTGGAAATTTGGATGGGAGAGAGAAAAATTTTCAAATATGAAGGGTTTAAGCTTGGGGGTGGCAGTAGTGTCAATCCAGAGCTGAACCGGCCAGTGGTCCTAACCTGCCTTTGGGAGGATGTTGGAATATACTAGGGGGCCTTCCAAGAGGAGAGTTTTCGAGATGAGGAAGAAATCAATCCTTCTTGCTATTTGATGGTGATCTGATCTTTTGTTGGTCCAAGTGTAGGTGCCATTGCTATTCTCAATGTCAACCAGTCTGAGGTTCTCTATGAGTTTCTGGAATTTTGCGCTATCCTTCTCTAGACACTTTTTTCCCCCTCGCTTATCCTCCAGCGTGAGAATCATGTTGAATTCATCCCCTATTATCCATCATTTACCCTCCGCTAAGGAACCTAGGTAAGCCAGGTTTTGAAGAAAGAGGTCTTTATCTTGGCTATTCTGTGGTCCATAGGCATTTGTGATCATTCCTTCCTTGTCCGAGCCGATGTCTTTGTATTGCATTGTGATGGTGCACAGAGTGGAGAAACCTTGATCAAGGATGATTGTTGCAAGATTCCATAGGATGGATAGGCCTCTTGAAGCCCCTTTTGAGTCCATTTGATAGGATTTGCAGTTACGCCAACATATTTTGATGATATCTTCTACAGTTTTCCCTACACATTTTGTCTCTTGTATCAGGAATATATCAGGGTCTTCCATTTTGATGCAGTTTCAGAGAATCCTTTGTTTGGACCATCCATTTAGGCCTCTGATATTCTAGGTGAGGATATTCATAATTAACAATTAGGTGAGTGGGAAAAGGATCTCTCTAAGAGCTTGTGAATCTATCCCGAGTTGATCATATAGTTCCCCGCTTTCTTTATTAGCTGATGAGCCGAGTTTCTGCCTCATCACTTATTTTCTTTTGGGTGTTTTTTTGGATATTGGTTTGGGTCTATGTTGATCCCCAACCTTTTTGTATCCCCTGCTGATGATTCCAAAAATACTTTGTGAACTTTCCTGAGTTGGTCCTATGGTAAGGTTTGAAGATTCTTCTTGTTGAGAGTTTCTTCTAACATGTCTAGGTCGATTTCTACTTGGTCCTGCTCATCCATTTCCATGACTATGTCTTCCTCTCTTTCTGGTTCCTTCCCTGAGACTAGGTGTGTCTGTGGATCAACTTGGTTTGATGGGGTTTGATACTCTTTTGACAGTTGGTCTTCCTTGTTCTTGCTAGGATCTGTCCCCGCGGTCTTGTGGGGGTTTTCCACTTCTTTTTCCTCTAGGAGGCAATTGAGGGCTTCAAATGAATTATTATTTGGGTTCATTTTTCCGTTGTAGGTAGTGGGATTCTTCTGCACTTTTCTCCTTCGATTTTTTACCTAGGTAAATCCTTCCTTTGATTTCTCTTCAGCTTCCTTTTTGGGGGGGTGTTGAGAGGGCAGTCTCTGAAAAAGTGTCCATGTTCATGGCATTTTCGACATCTGAAAGGAATGTGCACATAGTCTATGGTTTGGGCCCACTCCTCATCTTGGTATTCTAAGGTAACTATGTTTGGCAGAGATTTGGAGATGTTCATATAGACAGATTTCCTTGCATAAGAGGTGTATTTTCTCTGTTTGGTAGCTTTAGAAGTTTTGACATATTTACCCAGGGTGTTTCCTATGTCCAGTAAAATTTTCTCTAACCAAAACTCTTGAGGTAGGGAATAGAGGAAAATCCATATTGGTGAGTATCTGAAGTTTTCCTTTTCTAGGCAGAACCAGTCTGTCCATAAGCAAAGGTAGAGGCCAACTAAATTGTATAAATATGGCGCCCCTTCAAAGATACTGTCATTTTCTTCCAAGTTGTAGAATATTACT
>JASDQU010216052.1:7748-18278 GCA_032191745.1 Picea mariana
TTTTAATCCCCACAAATTATAATGTAATTGTGAAAATGTGATTTAGGTGGTGAGCTGTTATGTTTCAGGCCAGAGAGCTTGTATTGATTAATATGGCCGAGGGTTGAGATATGTGTTTTGTACATTGAAACAATTAATAAAGATAATATTTGCTGGTTGCAATATGAGAGGGATGGTAATGATGGAGGGGATGATTCCATAAGAGAGGGGATAAAGGGGGATCCAATGGGAAACCAATTTTATTTTCCTAAGTTAATGTATCGTTACCATTTAATCCTCCCTTTGACTTTTTAGATACTCAATCATTGATTTCATGTAAGAGTGTTAGTGTGTGAGATCACCTCATAGAATTATTGACTACATGGTATAAGTRCAAACAAGCATGGGGGAAGTGTGAGAGTTATGGAATCCTTTTGGGGAAGGGTGAGAGTGAACATGCATGGGAGAAAAATAAWTTTGAATGGAAAAAATAGGACAATTTTTACATGATGTTTTGGGTAGCAAGAGAGAACTAGTTGAGTGTTGGAAAGAGAAATGGCCATGCCGTGCTTGAAGGCAACCATTGTTTGGATATGTTTATGTTGAGAAAGAGGGATGCATGTTTGTAAAATTAGGTTGTGATCTTGTGATGTATTTTTCCTATTGAGGAAATGGCTCAAGAGCCTTGTGAAGGTTGCTGTGAGCACTCCTGAAGTAGCTAAGAGTTCCTGTAGTCCCCATCTATGATATTTTTGGCCAACCAAATGCACTAGATCCCTAGAGGGAAGTGGGAAGGCCCGAGGGACTGCATGGCAGAGAAGGGGGATCCAATTTCCTTAGGTTGTGCAGGTTGATGGGAAGCAAGTTGGTGGATTGGAACTGCTCTTGGAGTAGAACCTTGGTTTTGGGTTGCTAAATGTGGAGAGTGGATAATCAAGAGGGCCAAACATCCTTGTGGAATCAAAGCCTCAACTTGAGGGTGGCTTGCTGTTGAGATTTGGAATAGTAGTGCCTATGGCTGGGAGGAACGTCCTTCACACACAACCAATTGGTTATTTTGTAAACAATTACGTTTTTTGTTATGTTTTATGATGTTAATTCCACTATATAAATATTAATTTGAATGTTGTGTATGGTTGCTCGGTTTGCATGCATTCATGGTTTTTATTATGCTATTGGAAGAATGTGAACAATCACATTCATGTTTTTATATATGTTGTTAATTTCATTACTAAATTAGCATGTTGTTTTTGAATTTATTTGTATTAGATAAAAATTTCGTTTTTCTAGTAATGGGTATGTTACATATAACAACATAACTCAGTCAAAATTGATCTTAAAAATGCCCTACCAGTTACAAGAAAAATAACTGAGATCAATTAAAGTTGGAAAAGTTAGAACAACAACAAAAGGAAAATGCTAGGAAGTATGAAGAACATAAAGAGAAACATGAAAAATTAGAGGAACGTATCACTCAGAATCACAATGTCCTACAAAAAGAACATACAAAGTTAAGTTCCCTAATCAATAAAAACCATGATGAGCTGGAATACCTCATAACAAATCTTGCAACGTAGGTGGGTTCTCTAAGTATTTCCATCCCACAACCAAATTCTTCAAGCACTTCTAACCCACAACCAAGCCCCTCTAGTACATCAACTCCACAACCAAACATACCCCCTCATGGCTTGGTAATCACTAACCTATGTCCATCATATACAAATCAACCAATTTTTGCATGGTTTAACAAGGCAAAAGAGTATTTTGAAATCCATGGCATTGTTAATGATGACAAAAAAATCAAGTATGTTTCCATGCAAATAGAAGGAGATGCGTACAATTGGTACACATGGTGGAAGAGAACATCATTTTTGATTAGTTGGAATAGTTTTAAGGATGACTTCTTTAAAATATTCAAGGGTATCAAAGAAGATGATTTTTTTTTTTTATAGAGCTCACTAGACTACAACAAAAGGGAAATGTGGACAAATTTACACGTGGCCGAGGAACATTGGCTATAAAAGTATGCAGGGTATCAACAAAATGTTTAATATGATCATACATAATCAGACTTAAGCCACACATCTATAATGAATTAGAACTACATGATATTATAACCATGGAAACATTTATATGCAAGGTAAAAGCCGTAGAAAAAAGTTTGAAAGTCCATCATTACAAAAATTCAATAAGACTTATTCACGATGAAAAGAGAGTGATTGTAGGTATTGTGGAGACAAGTGGTCACCCTGACACAAATACATCACCCAAAAATTATATATATATATATATATATATATATATATATATATATATGAAGCTGAAAAAATAATCTGACACATCCAGTAGCAACTTTGAGGAGGAGGTAACAAGGAAAGAGAACAATTGATGTAGATGTGGTAAAAAGTGGGATCTAGGCCATATATGTGCACCCATTCACATATATCACTATAAAATTATAGATTGGAAGGAAGTATAGGTCGCCACTAAAGAGGACATGCTAGACTTGGGAAAAGATGAAAATTCATTGAAGGTGTCATTAGCCTCAATCACATAGATTAAACAAACTCTTGAGGAAGATGAGTCAAAGGTTTTAGTCTAAGAAGAAGAAGTAAAACCACCTATAGTACGTTATACCCTACCTGATATAAGGAGAATGAGTACTATCTGTAATAGTCTAGATGGAAAACCCATGATATCTTTTGACGAAATTACATGAAAAATGAAACCAAGTATCCTAAAACTCATAGGAATCATAAAAGGAAAACATATTACAATATTAACAGATTCTGGAAGTACCCACATTTTGTGAATATTAATCTCACAAGAAAATTAGATCTCTTTGTATATCTTGTGAATGATCTCATGGTTAGCACTGTTGATGATCAACAAATAAGAGGAGTAGGACAATGTCATAAGGTTTTTTTACATATAAAAAACTTGGAACTGCAGAATATATATTACACTCTACCTCTTTGTGAAATTGACATGGTGTTAGGAGCATAATGGTTGATATAATTAGGAACCTATACCACAAACCTCCAGAAAAAATTCATGGAATTCAAATGACATGGGAAAAACTACAAATTAAATGGTTCCAAAAGACAAAATATTCCACTAAAATAACTCACAAATTCCATGCCTCTATCACAAACAAGTTTCCCAAATAATTACAAACAAATTCAAAATCAACGTGAAGCTCCATAGGGGAAGACAAACTCATTTTGGATTGCTTTGAGGACAAAGCATTCTTTACAGGGGAATGCAATGTTATATACACAATAATAAGAATAAAAACGAAAAATAAGCTAGGTTATCACAAACCAAACAATCACAAACAAATTCAAAATCAACGTGAAGCTCCATAGGGGAAGACAAACTCATTTTGGATTGCTTTGAGGACAAAGCATGGGGAATGCAATGTTATATAAACAATAATAAGAATAAAAACGGAAAATAAGCTAGGTTAATAATAAGAAAAAATAATAAAACTATAAAATAATTAAAAGAAAAGTAATAATTAATAATTTATATAAAAGACATACCTTTTTGTAAAAGCACCAAGGCACCTCCATTATGTGTATTTATGAGGGCCTCCATTCATGTAGAAAACACATCTTACACATTATCTTTTATATACATATCAATATTTTATTTTTTCAAAGGAAATTAAATAATTTAAATCTGAGTGTAACTGTACCATAGGCATCCTAGGTGATTATGGCCCCAATCAAGGACTTACACCCTTAAATGAACCCATAAAGTTAGGAAATACCCCAAGTTATTTCTCTAAGGGTTAAAGTGAGCCAAAGTGATTAATATGGGTTAAAGACCAAGTAATATAAGGTATCCAAGGGTCCCACTAAAGCATTGCACATCATTAAGAGTCATACACCTAGGTTAATAAGGGGGGAACTCAAGGAAGGTGGTCTATCACATAAGAAAAAAATAGAGAGATATCATATCATCATTGGACGGGTCACGGATGAACATGGAATAGAAGAGGGTCACACCCCTGGTGATTCAAAATGGATCTTAAAAGGCCGAAAATTCAAAGTTCTCAGATTCAGATGAAATCAATGCCATTGCATAGTGCTTGTTGCGCCGATTTCGACAGTATATTCTTTTTCGAAAATGGACCCGTATGGCAAAGATATCGCGTTCTGAAGTTTTCTCCAAACATGCAAAAAAATCAAAGGTCAAAGTCAACAGTCCGTACTGCCGACGTCAATAGTACGACTAACATGTGGCAGATGATATCAGTATGAGGTCATGTTGATGTCAACATGTTGACGTGGCAACACCAGAGGCTGACACATGTTAGGCAGATTCAACATTTTCACCATTTTCGGATTCTGATGTGGCAGGTGACTAAACTGTACAGATTGACACGTGGAAGTACGTACAATGACGTGGCCCAATGAAAAATTTCCACATGGAAGTATGGATGAAAGGATGGTAGTGAGGTTGCTGACAAGTGGAAGGATCCAATGGTGACGCGTGTTAGTACGGTCGTGAGCTGGCGTTAACTCTTCAACTGATAGAGCAAGTGACGTGGCAGTCCACTGGGCAACTGATGGTTCTCGAGACAATGAAATGGTGACACATAACCCAATCAAAGGGTTCCACGTGGCACCCTTGATCATGCCAATATGGGTCAGGTCAAAAGTTAGTTTGCACCTTTGTTGGGTTTGAACAATGGACCTCTCGGGCAAAATGACCTAACCTCCACGTGCTAACCAACCTGACACTGTTTGATCCTTGTTAAAAGTGTGGAAAATAATATTTTTGTTATGGTATCGCACAAGAGTTAAGGGATAAGCACCTAGTCGGCGGGGCTACCCCACCGACCAAGGCTCTCTTTCACATGACTAGGGCTGAGGACCAGGGGCACATGTGCCATTTGGCCCTGGCGCGGGGACACATAGATTCCACACGACTGTGAGCCGAAAAAAAAGGGGCGCACATCCATATTTCATTGCAAAGTGGGTTTTCGACCTTGGGATATGATTTTTTGAAATCTTTTTGTTATATTTTGGCCATATTCTATAGTTTTATGCCATATTTTGTTGGGATTTGAGCCCGAAATATGACAAAATTTTGGGGAGAAGTTGGGATTCGATCCCAACTTGAATTTTATATAAACCAAGCCTATTTTTCCAGTAGATGATCAGAATAATTCCAAGTTGTGAAGTCCAAGCCATTTTTATTCAGGAAAGCCAGAAGAGTAACTGAGCTTTGGAGGCCATTTCTGGGAGTTCTGCTCCATATTTTTTAGTTCCGTTTATTGCATTGATTTCTTGAGACATAGTAGAACATTGTTGTGTCAGTCATAGTACAAATTGATGTACTTTTTATGTATATTTTGAGCATTGAATATCAATAAAGAAGCCTCCCCACTCAGACAAAGGCCCGAAGATGTAGGCAGAGTTGTCGAACTCTGTTATCAACTTCTTGTGTTTTGAATCTGGTTATGGTTTTTTTTTTTACTTCTTATGTGCTGAAAATTCTGTTCTTAAGCTTCTTCTCTTTCTTATTAATTTTTATCTGCTAAAAATTTACCATGCAACATACTTAACCAAGTCATTTAAAATAACATTTCGAATCAAGTGGTATCAGAGCAAGTTGAAATTTGGTTGTTTTGAGTATGCATGATCACCAGGGAAAAGTTGAGGTGTGGTGAAGGAGATCTTGTAGAAGGAGATCCTGAGATTGGATCAAGAAAAAGGACATCTCAAAGTGATAATATGACATATGAAGGACTTTCTCAACACGAAAGAGAGTTTCAAAGAACTTTCTTTGTCATGTCGGAGATGGTAAAAGTATTATATGATGATTACTTGGAACATAAGAGACCCGTTCAAGGCAAATCTTCAAAGGAAGACAAAAATGAAGAGGGAGAAGACCCTCCAAAACCTCATCCTTCACCTCCTTCATCTCCATATTCTTCTTCTTCAAGTACAAGTTCAAATTTTACTTCTATAAGAAAACATTCTCATTCTCATAGACAGAATCCTAACATGCCATTACTTAAACTTGATGTCAAATTCGAGTTTCCCATGTATAATGGAGAAGTCAATGTCGAGAAGCTTGATAACTGGGTCAAACAGATGGAGGTATATTGCAGTGTGCAACAAATCAATGATGAGGCAACCAAGATCAAATTGGCATCGCTTCGTCTCGCAGGCACAACACTCATCTGGTGGTAGAGTAAGTTGCAACATGGTACTCAAAAAATTGGTAATGTATTTCCATCATGGAAAGATTTTATTTTTGCACTAAGAAAACAGTTCTATCCATTGGGGTATAAGGAGAAGGGACTAATTGAATGGAAAAGTCTTAAGTTAAGAAAAGAACAATCGATGCAAGAATACACAAATGGATTTCGTAAGATGGCTTTGATGTTAATATTCCATTACATACACAAGAAAATCTTATGAAGTATATAGGAGGTTTGCTTGCACATATTCGTAATACTGTGTTTATGTTTGAACCTACTAATCTTGATGAGGTTTATTTTCAAGCAACATATATTGAAGAAGGACAAACTTGAGTTGGTGTATCAGGGGAATCATCTTCAAAGAAAGAAGGCAAAAGAAAAGGGAATGTGAAGAAATCAAACTCATCTAAAGTGAAGGAAGATAAGCTCTCTTGAAAGCATTGCAATAAATAAGGGCATGATGATGAGCATTGTTGGCAATTGCATCCAAAGAAGAGATCACAGTGGTTCAAAAAAAAGAAGGGAAGGCAAAAAGTTACAGCAACAACACAAGGAACAGACTTGGGGTCTGATTTAGGTGACGAGACTAAAATCACAACAATTGGTTTGTCATGTAAAATTGGTGATGGTTATGATTCTAGAAGTAAATTGTTTCATATAAGGGTCATTATGAAACATAACAAGATCAACACTTTTTTAGATAGTGGATCTCAAGCTAACTTAATTTCAAAAGAAGTGGTTAATCAATTGGGATTAAAAACTAAGATGCATCACAAACCCTACTCACTAAATTAGATAAGAAAAAATCACAAATTGCCCATAACAAAGCAATGTATCATAAAGTTTGCAATTACATCTAAGTTTGTAGATGATATAACATGTGATGTGGTACCATTATAAGTGTGTGGAATGGTCTTGGGTATCCCTTATTTATATGATAGCAAAGCAATCTTCTTCAGGGAACATAATCAATAATCACTTAACTAAATAAGGGACAAAATATGTTGTGCATGCTTATCATATCAAAGGGAATCAATCTCTTCTAACAATGGAACAATTAAAGAAGGAAACTTATGCAAGCAATACATATATAATTGTACCGATTGATCTTAAGCAAGAAACTGAAATGGTCGTAGCATGTAGATCTAGCCATACTTTGCTTCAAGATGAGTTTTTGTCGTGTTGACCTGTAAACAAGAACATACATGTTGGTTCATTTTCAATCATGTTTATGATGTTGTTATCACTGCTAATGTTTTCTACATGGATGGTAGTGAATTCAAAAGGATGTGAACGAATAAAGATGGCTAACAATACGTGTTCAGTTATCATGGTTGTTTTGCAATTGATTATAATGCAACAGGTGCACGAGACATATTTGACAGACAAAGGACAAGTGGGAAGGCCTATTCCTCACTTGATGTCTGGTTAATATCCTTTTGGAGGGCCAAAAGGTCTCAGTGGGGAGGTGTGATCCAAAATGGATCCAAAAAGGTAAAAAATTCAAAGTTCTCGTATTCAGACGAAACGAGGGCCATCACGTAGTGCTCATCGCGCTGATTTCGACAATATATTCTTTTTTGAAAATGGACTCTGTATGATGAAGATATCATGTTCTGAAGTTTTCTCCAAACATGTAAAAAAGTCAAAGGTCAAAATCAATAGTCTGTACTGCTGACGTTAGCAGTACGACCTGCATGTGGAAGATGATGTCAGCATGTTGACGTGGCAACACTAGAGGATGACACGTATCAGGTGGATTTATCATTTTTAGATGATGATGTGGTAGGTGACTGGACTGTACAAAATGACATGTGGTAGTTTGTACGATGACGTGGCCCAGTGACAGATTGCCATGTGGCAGTACATATGATAAGATGGAAGTGACGTGGCTGACACGTGGCAGGCTCTCATGGTGACGCATGTTAGTATGGTCATGAGCTAACACTGACTGTGCAACTGATAGAGCAGGTGACATGGAATTCCATTGGGAAACTAACGTGGCTTGGGACAATGAAATGGAGACACGTGGCCCGATCATAGGGCATTGCGTGGCATACTGGATCAGGCCAATATGGGCTGGTTCAAAAATAATTTTGCACCTCTGTTGGGTTTGAACAACGAACCTCTTAGATGGAATGACCTAACCTCAACGTGCTAACCAACTTAGCGCCATTTGATCCATGTTAAAAGTGTGGTACATAATATTTTTTTTATGGTATTGCGCAAGAGTTAAGGGATAAGCGCCCGATCGATAGGGCTACCCTGTTGACCAAGGTGCATATAACCGGGGCGCTATTTTGCATGACAAGGGCTGCAGGTGCCATTTGGCCCTAACGAGGGGACACATAGTTTCCACATGAACGGGAGCCGAAAACAAAGGGGCACATGTCCATATTTCATTGCAAAGTAGGTTTTCGACCTTGGGATATGATTTTTTAAAATGTTTTTGTTATATTTTGGCCATATTTTATGGTTTTATGCCATATTTTGTTGGGATTTGATCACGAAATATGCCAGAAGTTTAGGGAGAAGTTGGGAGTCGACCCCAACTTGACTTTTATATAAACCAAGCCCGTTTTACCAGTAGATGAGTAGAATAATGCCATTTTGTGAAGTCCAAGCCATTTTCATGTAGGGAAGCCAGAAGAGTAGCTGAGCTTTGGAGGCCATTTCTGGGAGTTCTAATCCACCTTTTTCAGTGCCGACTGTCGCGTTGAGTTCCCGAGACAGAGCATAAAATTGTTGTGTCAGTCATAGAACAAATTGATGTAATTTTGATGTATATTTTGAGCATTGAATATTATAATGGAATATATAACAATACTGAGAGGGGGGGGGTGAATCAATATTGCCTACTTTTTCTTATTAATTCCTTTAATATTAAGCACACATATTAATTATTCAATTAAKCAATATACGATGAACAACAAACCCTTATGAACACACGATTTATCATGGAACCCAACAGGGAAAACCACCAACTCCTTTTTATTAACTGCAAAATTCCTTTTCTTACAAGTTATATAGAAGGAATATATTCTTCCTTTTCGATCAASACCAACTGATCAGGATGCACCCACACCCTTGTTCACCAACCAACTGATCAGGATGCACCCACACCCTTGTTCACCAACACCAACTGGTAGGAGGCTACGACCTTCTGTTTAGTTAGCTACAACTGACAAGGAAGCACCAACTCCCTCTATTCAGCAACACCAACTGGTAGGAGGCTTCGACCCCTTGTTTAGTCAGCTACAACTGACAAGGAAGACCCAACCACCCTTATTTTAAAATGCAAATCAATCTCTTCTTCTCTTCATTGATTTTGACTCATGAAACCATTGCTGTACTTTCTACTTGTCTGCTGCAGCCTCTGCTTGTATGGTCTTCTGGTTATCTGCAGTCAAAATTCACCTCTTTCTCTTAGGTTTCTGTCTTTTAATCTTCAATAAAACTGCTGTATTCCAATAAAGGTCTTGTATATCAAATATTGGATTGCATAACTGCTGATCTATCTTCTTCTGTTCTTGATCTTCAATAAGAAATTGACAGGCACGTTAGAACAAACAATTCTTCATCTTGAACTCTACTTCTGTTTTGATCTTCTTATATGAACCCCAAAGACACACTTTCTTCTTCACGACTCTTTCTCGTTTATATATTCTTTAAAATGACGTGAGTGTGAAACACCACGTCCTTTCATTTTGACCATCGCGCCTCTTCATTTAACTTAAGCATTATCAATGTTTATTATTCTTACGTGAAGGATTTTCATAAATTCATCACATATGGATCAATTTCATCTATTAAAATCGATCCTGAATTTTTGTTATTTTCACAGAAACCAAATTCTGCGGAGGCGCATCCTTCAAACCATTACATGTGACCGATCGTTACAGAACCACAGGCTTACCAATTACAATGACATATTATATTTTTCATTTAAATCTCTTACATCATATGACCAACAGTGGTGACCAGACACTAGGCCAAACGAGTGCTTATCAATTTCAATGGTCACGATTCCGTCTTCTGATGGGACGAACGACTGACAAAACTTCTCCCTTTAGAACTTCGCCCTTCAGAACTTCAGGTTTTCAAATTTTCAAACCTTCGAATAAGATCAGATAGTTTATTTGATGGAAACAAATCAATGGTAAGATTTGATCCTTACACTCATCCTTTCATTGTTTAATCTGACGGCTAGGACTTAATCAAGCATCGTGATGGATGGCCACCATTTACTCTAGGACTTCGGCTATTTCAACTTATGCTATCCTTCCATTGTAGTAGATCGACGGATGAGAATGCTCCCGAAGTGTTTCTTT
>JASDQU010216053.1:1375-13977 GCA_032191745.1 Picea mariana
GGGAGAGATAGGGTGGTTATAGGGGGAGGGAGGGACAAAGGGGAAGAGGGAGGAGGAGAGAGATAAAGAGAGAGGAGGGAAGGAGGGGGGAGAGAGAGAGGGGGGATGGGGAGAGGGAGGGAGACGGGGAGGGAGGAGGGAGAAAAATAGATGGAGGGAGAGAGTCCAAGAGGGGGGAGATAGAGAAGGAGTGGGAATGAGAGTGGGAGGCATGGTGAGGAAAGGTCTAGGTGTAGATCATGGTATAAGTCTAGGTCTAGTTATAAATCTAGGTCTTGACATGCCTTCCCATGTCTAGGTCAACGAAATTTGTTTCCTTACCATGCCTTGCGTTGAAATTTACCAAACTTGCTACTCTGTGAGAGTCTAAGAAGGAGAGATAAGAGGAAAAAGAGGGGAGGTAGAGAGTGACTGTGTTAGAGTGTTGGAGGGAGAGAGAGGAAGACATAGATGGGGGCTATAAAGTGTGTGTGAGAGAGTGTGGGAGGGAGATAGGGAAAGGTGTAAAAGTGAGGTACAGAGTGTGTGTGAGAGTATGAGAGGGAGAGAGAGGAATATAGAGAGGGGGGTAGAGAGAGGTAAATGTAGGAAAGGGGTATATGTAGGAGATTTAGAAGAGAGATAATGGGAGGGAGGGGGGATGGAGAGAGAGTAAGACAAAGAGGAAGGTTAGAGAGAAAGTGTGAGAGGGAGGGAGAGAGAAACAAAGAGGGAGGGAAGAGAGAGGGATAGTGAGAGGGAGACATAGAAGGAGTGGTAAAGAGAGAGTGAGAGGAAGGGGGGGATACAGAGGGAGACAAAGAGTTGGAATAGAGAGAGAAAGAGGGGAAGAGAGAGAGTGAGATTGAGACTAACAATGAGGAAAGAGAGAAAGGGTGGGAGATAGATGGAAGAGAGGGGTGCGTAATAGGGTAGGGAGGGACAAAGGGGAAAAGAGAGAGAGAGAGAGAGAAGAAAAGTGGAGGGAATAGAGAGGGAGTGGATGCGATAGTCAAAGGAATGTCAAGGAAAGGTCTAGGTCTAAGTCTTTCCATGCCTTGTGATTTCTAAGTATTTCCATGTCTAGGTCTTACCATGTATCTAGGAGTGTGAGAGGGAGAGAGAGGGAGACAAATAAGGAGGGTAGAGAGGGAGAGTGAGACAAAGATAGAGAGGGTGGTAGATGTAGGAGAGAGAGGGAGAGTGAAACAGAGATAGAGAAGGGGGTAGATGTAGGAGAGAGAGGGAGAGAGAGAGGAAGGGACGAGAGAATTCCAAATAAAAAATAGCTTATAAGAGCATGTGTGCACTCTTAAGAACACATGTGTTTCCCTATAGTTCTATTAGGAATGTGTGCACATTCCCTAGAGCGTCTGTGTGATCTTAATAACACATGTCCGTTATTTTGAATTAAATGTTTTTTGGGCAGAATTGACAACATGTATGTTGGCTTGGTTTCATCAGATTTACGTTCGAGAGGACAAACCTAGTGGTTCAGTCTACAAATTGATAAAACCTCCATTTTTGTGAATACCTCTCTATATCTATGTCTTTAATGTTATTTTTCTACTGGATAAACAATTCAGTTGTTGATGAAAATATAGACATAGATAGAGTTGGCTACGCAGATTCCATATATATATATATATATATATTGTTTACTCTTTTTAATCTTTTTTTGTCTTCGCATATATCAAAATCCTGGAATATATACCTTTCTTACTTCTACTATAACTTTTTGTTGTCTTAAACATTTCTTCAATGGGTTACATTCCACACTAGAGGATACCGATATCCACCATCTAAAAATAAATAAATTATTTTGATACTGTTAAGACCCTCTTAGCATGCACTAAGAAAAGGCCTTGCTATTTCAAGGATATATTCACTTTGATAATTTTAAGAAAATATAAAATAATATTATAAATTTCCAAAAAATACAAAAGAACGAGTTCTCTACAAGTATGAATGTTTTTGGAAATAAATTTCATTGTTAATGTATTTCTTTGTTAAGGTACTCAACACGTGCATGAGCTAAAACATATACCTTATATTTTGTTGGAAAAATAACATACCACTATTATAAAAAATTAAATTTGACATAGTTATTCACAATTTCTATGAATAAAAGTTGTGTTATTCGCTAAGCTAATTCAATTTTGTAAGTTTCATCTTCTTACATTATATTCAAATTCATTGTAAAAGTACCTTGAATAACCCCTCCAAGTCAAAATATTTTTATTTTTCCATGTTTGTATTGTCACTAACCCATTATGAGAGACCATCATTAGCTTGTAGTCACCTTGATATCAAACATCACCTTCCTACAAGCCATGAGATTCCAAACACCACCACAACTTCTCTAACAACATTGGTTGCATGAACATGTGTCTCCACATTTTTCTCAAGTATCGACCACTCCACCTCCATTGAATCAACATAGTCACAAACTAAATCGCTACAACCATTGCAGGTGATACTCCTCCTTGTAAAATACCGAAGCACCCATTTGCATGTTCTTTACCTACTTTTTCCATGTGTCCACTGACAACATCAACGGCACTTGACTATCTTCTCCACATACTGCTATTGTGATAACCAAAGCTTACAACCTTTCCTGTATCTGTGTATTTCCATGCCCAAGATTTATTTTAGCTGCTCCTAGATCATTCATATCAAAAGTCCTAACCAAATGGGCCAACCTATCTCAAACATGTTTTTGATTGCCACAAGCATAACATTTATCACAAAGATAATTAATGTACCATAAACACAATGGTCATACACACTTCTTGTAAAATTTGGCTCACCATGAAGGAATCATACATCTTGTACCATTACATGCTCTTTCTTGAACAACTCCTGGCTATTCCATTACACATATATGACAACGTTGATTTGCTGGTAGTAGGATTCCACAATCTTCATCCCTTAACTCCATCATTATAACCAACAAAGATGCACTTCCTTGAACAAATAGGTCCAATCCAGCCAAGTGAATCTTCACCTCTCACCTCTAGGCTAATGTCAATGCTCCTAACCAAGTTTTACAGTAGTATACTCATTTACACACACAAAAAAAAATTGTTATCTCTACCTCGAACTTTGAATTCTAGACTTTTGCCTACTATTGCTTTGAACTCCATAGCCATCAACCAACTCAAGTCTTGATAGCACCGCCACATGTGAAAACACCTCATATAAATCAAATATGAGAGGTATCGAAAAAATCCTATGTCAAAACACCTCATATAAATCAAATATGAGAGGTATCGAAAAAATCCTCTGTAAGGGGTTTGCCATAGTCAGAGTTCTTCAACACTGCATCCTTCTCTAGGGGAAACTGCAATATCAATCCAACCATCGATGACATGTCCCAACTATAGAGGCATGCCCCATGGATACTCCATCTCCTCGAACCTCAATCTCCACCAGAAGGACACAAATATACCCCTCATCATTCCCTCGCCATCATCAGCCCTAGGAATTCCCATGTGAAGCTTCCCAGTCAATGTAATACTTAGGATAAGCGTCCCTTATCCTCCCCGCGCCCTCCTGCACCTTTCCCACGCACAACCACAGCTCCGGCTCTTTCCATGCATCGATATGCTCCATCTGATCTCGTGCCAGCAACCCTTGGTCACGCGCACAACGTATGGGCCGGTCGACTACAGGAATGCACTCCAGGTACAGGACGTATAATGTCATGCACCTCCTTTGTGTGAGCTAGCCCACCGAACAACTTGTCCAGCCCTGCCTCAATTCGCGAGGTGCATTGATTCTTGGCAACCCGCTGCGCCACCACCACCATAGCCTCCACGGTCACCTGCTCCAGAGATGCTAAGTTGGTACACACAGAGAGATTGTGAAAGTTTTTGAGTCCACCCTGACACCTGCAGCTCGCATTTCCTGGAAAAGCTTAAGGGCATCGTCATAATGCCCATTCCAGGACAGAATCCTGGACATAACAAACGCGGGTTTCACGCGTTAAAAAAAAAACGCGGGTTTCCAAAAGTCTCTGCGGCCTCCTCATCTGCGAAAATACCAACGAACTGAATCACGGACAGAGCGGCTCTTCCTTCTCCCTCTGCACGCGAGGACAAACCCTCTGGCTCTCACAAACCACCACTCAACCTTGCTCTGATTCCATTTGCTAGGATTTGGTTTCCTGCACAATACAATTGTTAATAAGAAGAGGAAGAGAGATACATCAATCAGATATATCGATCTTTTCCTCTTGAGTGACAGTTTGAATTCGTAGACTGTGCCAGCTTCCTCGCTGCTATCAATCCTTTCTCTGTGATACGATCCAAACGTCATTGAATAGCTGCATTGATAACCACACATATATCACATCACAACATATATCAAAGATGGTTATCTGAAAGATGGGGTAGCAATAATATTTAATATTTTATTGCTTGGAAAAATGGCTTACAAATCTCATGAAGCTTTTTATGGACTTCTACATATTTCTTAGTCAATGGAAAAATAGTTTACAAATCCCAAGAAACTCCTTATAAACTTAGATTTAATTAGACTTCTACCTTTTACATTATTATTGCTTAATTAATGGAGAAATAATTTATATCTCTTAAGAAACTCTTTATGAACTTCTAAATTTGATTTAATCAGACTTCTACATTTAACGAGAAGAAATCTCAAGCTTTTCCAAGTATCCAAAAGCTCCAAACAAATGTAACCTCAAGAATATGGACTGTCACAACCCAACAATATAGTCCACGATTCACATAAGCATATTTAACTTGAGTTCTATTATTTATCAAGATCTACTAGTGAAAGGATTTGGCCACCAAATACAATGTATACTTAAATTCAACAATGAAAGCTTTCATGGTTTCGTTGTAACACCTTACCTTCATACATAATGCCTTTGCTAAAGAAAAAAACGGTTATTCAACTCTTATTTGGACTTGGTATATGAATTATTTTTTATTGAATTAAATTGGTAAACTTGTTATCATTTTTTATCAAATTCATTCGAAAACAATCCATGAGAGATCTAATTTTTTTAATTATTCTTATGATCTACATTGGGAACAAATTTCTTAGAATGACAATGATTTGAAAAAATTGAATTGAAATAATCTTTTTTTTTTTAATTCAACATAAAAAATCATATTGAACTCGGATTGGTTTATATCATTGTAATCAATAACTAATCCTTTCTATCATATATCAATATATAATTTTAAGAAAAAATATTTCTAACTTAAAGATTATATATAATCTTTAACAAAAAGGATTTTTTTTTTTTTTTAACTTAGCTGTTGATGAGTGATATTGATAATATTAATTATATTTATAAAAGTTTTTACATTCACTTTATATAAATATAAGTTAATGTTCTTTACACAAAGTTTAATGTTGATTTTCATATTGAATGTTATATTAAATATAAAATTTAATAAAAAGTTTTGTCAATCCATTATTAGTAATAATAATATTTATAATAAGTTGATAATTTTAGTATATAGAAATTATTATTTTTGGTGTTGTCTAAATGTTCTATGAAATGTTTTTTTGGTCATAATTGGTGACATAAATATAAAATCACTATTTTTTGTTGTTTGAAAAACCCCTCGCGCATTAGGATTATACATAAATAATCATTCAAATATTGTTGGAAAAGAGTTATTTTGTAGAACTTTTAGACTAAGACATTATATTTTTGACATTGTCTAATTGTTCTACGAAATTGTTTCTAGAGATAATCATTATTTTTATTCTTTAAAATCCATTTCGAATGCAAAAACCCCTAGGGCACTCAGATTCTATAGAAATAATCACTCAAATATGTGGATCTAACAATTTCTCCCAAGAAAATGTCCACTAAAGAACAAGAACCATTTTGTAGAATGTTTAGACTACGACATTATATTTTTGGCATTGTCTTATTTAATACCTTTATTGATATGGACCAAAAATTTATGATTAAGTGGAAAGAAAAATAGTAGTATTTGAAAATTAATTCTTTAAAAAAAATTAAAACTAGTGTTATATAAAAATAAGTTTTTAAATTCTTGATAAATAAATGGAACAATCAATATTTACATATAAATATAAATAAAATATTTACATATGATTAGCTTGATTTTAGCCAAGTTTTATGAAATTATTTTAGAAAAGAAAATTAGCCATTGACTAGAAAGTCACGGTAAAAGAGCTAAAGTCCAGACCAAATTTAGGAGATATCATTCAACTCTGGACCATATTGTTACCTTTAGGGTCATTGCAGAGGAGTTGTGCAATACTAAAAATAATATTTTTTGTTTTTTGGTTTACTTTGGAAAATATTTTGACATGGTTCCTAGGAAAAACCTTTGGAATAGGTTGGAAAAGATAAAAGTAACTCTTGATTTGAGGCCTGCTGTAATAAGGGTGTATGAGAACGTTATTGCTAATTTTAAAAACATTGGGGGCTCGTCAAAAGAGATTAACTTCAATATTGGATTCAAACAAGGTTGTCCCTTGTCCCCTACCATTTCTAGCATATACATTGACAACTTAGATGATTGCTTGGAAAAAATAGGTTGTCTCAACCCTACTCTCAATGGTATAGTCATCGATATTTTTCTTTATGCCGATGATATCGTTCTTATGGCAAGGAGTCCCCGTGATCTTGAAAACCAACTAAGAATCCTCAAAGATTTTTTCTCCAATATGGGTATGACTATTAATACCGATAAGACTAAGGTCATGATTACTAAATCCAATAAGATCACTTATGATACCTTCGTATATGACAACAATAACTTGGGCGAAGTGACTTCATACGAATATCTTGGAATTGATAATCACCACAAGCTCAACTGGAATTATAGCATTGAGAAAAGGGTTATTGAGGGATGAAAAGCTTATTATGGGATTGAAAACAATTGTAAATCAACTGATCTCTGGAGTTGGGATACGAAGAAACTCCTCTCTGATACTCTTGTTACACATGTTATTCTTTATGGATGTGAAGTATGGGGTTGTAGTATCTCTCGTGAATCCTGGAGAAAGAGAGAGAAAATACAAAAAAAAATTATAACCTATAATCTCAAAATTAAAGGAAATACTCCCTATCCCATCCTCTTCTTAGAAATAAGCCTCAACCCCATTGAGAGCATGACTATGACTAGATACCTAATGTATAAGAACACGTTAAACAACATGGAAGACAAGAGGCTTCCTAAAATTGCTTCAAAATCGAGTCATAAACACTATCGACTCAAGCGAGGAATGCATAAAGATGCTCGGTCCTGGATAAACTATTGGGGAATCATTGAAAACACCATTTTACAGAATAAAGATACTATAAGAAAATCATCAAATCAAATTTAAGGAGAAAATGTGGTGTGATAAAAAGTTAGAGGAAAAAATAAAATTAAGGTATTATAAGGATGTAATCAACCCTAATCTAGAGGATCAAATTATCTATCTGTTTTGAAAAGTGTAAGGAAAAAATAAGCATTGCTAAGATAAGAACACATTCTCATGAGCTCTATAGTGAAACGGGGCATTGGTCAATTCCCAAAACGCCATGGGATGAAAGAGTGTGTCACCTTTGTGACACTAAGAAGGTTGAAGATGAAAAACACTTTCTCAGATTGTTTAGCCTATACCCAGATTAGTTCTCATTTTCAAAATATTTGTCTTAATACTTAACTCAACAAAACTATGGTGATCTTGGAAAGCTTCTCTTAATACTTTTCGAGTACAAAAACAAAATTCTAAAGAATCGCAAGTAATCACATACTCTCTTAAGATCCGATAGACCAATTCATTCTTAGTAAAAGTTAATCATTCTCATCATCATGAGATAATATTTAAACTATTATTTATTCTTCAACTTTGCTTATCCTTTTTTTTTAAATATTAATACTATAAACAAAAAAAATATCTGTTTTTTTTTTTTTACAAATAAAGATCTAGGCCATTCTTACAAGTGGTCTATTCTACATGTAGAGTGATCTATTTTATTCTACAAGTAGAGTGGTCTATTTTTCAAGTAGAGGTGTAAGTAATTTTTAAAATAAAATTATAAAATATTTTTGTTTTGCAAAATAAGAATTATATTCTACATGTCTTCCACTAAATACACATCTCATGTACGCGGTAACTTAAACATAGTTACCATAATAAAATACTATCTATATAGCTTTTGTTGATTTCAACTAACGTCTTATGAATCTCAAAATTGGTATGAAAACTTCTTTAACTTCCCCTTGGAATCTCTTACGAACTTATAATGAATACAAATTAAAATCTCTATACAAAATCAAATTTTATGAAATATTAAACTTAAACATATTTTTAAAAGCACTCATATGAATACAAATTAAAATCTCTATACAAAATCAAATTTTATGAAATATTATACATATTTTTAAAAGCACATGATAGTTAATAGTGGTAGATATTCTTTCTTAATAGCTTCAAAATGGATGATGTAAACCCATTAAAATTTCAAATGAAAAGTGTGATCCTTTGAGCACCTAGATAACCACATGTTAATTGATGATCATCCACAGCGGACCAAATTTGCATCAAATGATCTGGTAAGAAAAAATGTCATACCTTGTGTACTCTAAGCTAATCCAAACATGAAAGCGTCTCATAGAGAATTTCGCAATTGAATCACTCTAGATTCTCTCATAAATATGGAGAGATAGTTCACATAATGGTGATGGTTTGGTAAATAATATTCTCAACCAGTTCAATTTATAACGAGTTATATTTATCTTATTCAACATATTAAATTTGGAGACATTATATCTTCATTCAATGGATGATGTCATTTGCTTGCACTTGGAAATCCTAATTTTTTTTTGGAATTCTTTATATGTATATCATCATCTTCTTCTTCTTCTTTTTTTTTTTCTCGAGAAACATTAGTAAATATAATCAAGCTTTTTCCAAAATACATTGCATCTTGTACAAACTTGTCTCCAACTTATGATTGTTTTGCTACAGCAAAAACAAAACTAATATAGATTTAACCATACATATTTTCCACCCTTATAAATCCAATTTCTCCATAAGAAATATACTATACTTACATATCTGGTCAATACAACAAAAATTACAACAAGTAGACTTTTCCAGTAATCAAAAGTTTTTTAGGACATACATTCTCCATTGAGCAAGTAATCTTTAACTGGTATTGACTCTTTCATATATGACTCTATGTCCCTCTGATATTTTTGAAAAAAATATGCCTTCCTCCTACAACTGTAATGCTTCCTTTGACATCTAATCAATACCCTTGTTAAAACATCTGTAGATGTGATGTACTTTGAGTTGAAGAAATCTTCCACTCAACCTTCTGATATTTTCCATCCAATCCATTAGTGAGAGCACCTGTTAGTTATTGACATTCTTAAACCAATCAATAATGATCTTAGAATCTTCTGCCCACATTAGCCTTGAAGCCTTCAATTTATTTTCAAAATATAAGATGCACCATAAAGCTCATAGTTCTCCTTTAGTGTTAGTCCCGCTCCCACACCTCATTTTGATTTTGTAAGTACCTAAAGTTGGGCATTTCAGAACAGCCCCTACCCCACACTTTTTACCCATATCATGTGAGGCTCCATCAAAGAATCCCACCACTAAATCCCAATCCAAATAGGGTGGTCTATCAATCCTTAAGTTCTTATGCTTTTGTGCAGGTTTATATTCTCCCAAGTCATGTAATATGCACGAGAAAACTCTGCTCATACTAGGAAAGGCATTTTCAAAAATGATTACATTCCTATGTTTCCACACCTCCCAACAAATAATGCAGGGATTTCTTCCCTATTGTCCTTTTTCAAAATCTAATTTTTAAAGAAGACCTCCAACTCTCCACCTCCCCATTTACTGTGAGTGTTTAAGTCGTTTGTAACTGTGGTCCATATGGATTTAATAAAGCTGCATTCCATAAAAAGATGACTTATTGTTTCCTCAAATAAACCACACATAACACACTTACTTGGGCCATTAAAACCTATTTTCTTCATAATTTCCCATGTCAGTATCTTTTGTTCTAACAATAACCAGATAAACAGTTGAATTTTTAGGGGTAACTGCCAGTTCCAAAGTTTTGTGCACCAGAACTTTGTTTCTTCAACACTCTCCTCCACCTGTAATGCCTTATATGCTTGTTTTTCACTTACTTGTCCCAATTTTGTATCCCAAGACCACACCAAAGAATACTTTTCTTCATTCAAATATATTCTTGCTCCCCTTAACTCCTTTGTATAATTAATCCATTATGGTTTTATATCACCTTCTAGTCCCATAATTTCATCATGTTTCCAACTATTATGAGTAGTGTCTTCCACATAACCCTCTCCAACCTGTGCCAAGTAAGTTATACTTTGTTCCTTCAATGCCAATGTAAGAGTAGTTGAAAGCTTGTAAAAATGATGACAACCCACAATAGGATCTACTCCTAATCGAATTGTCTTGTCGTTTCCAATCTTCCAAGACAACCAATTAGAGATAACAGGTAAGGAAAGTGTTAGAAATCTCTAGAAATTTGAGGATCCAGTACTATAAATTTTTTCCATTCTAAACCATTCTTCCACAGTCGTCTTTTGGAGGTATTTTTTAATAATAACCTCATGCCAAAAACCTGGCATCATCATACATCGCCATAGGTTCCTTGCTGCCAGTGCTTTTCCAAATGTAAAGATATTTTTTATGCCCCGACCACCATTCTTTTCTGGTTTTGAAAGCCTTTTCCAGCTAACCAAATGCATACCTTCCTTATGATTTTTACCTGTCCACAGAAAACTAAACATCCTTCATCTTATTATGTTCAAAACACCTTTTGGTATCTTGGACAATGATAACCAATATACAAAGATACTTTCCAGCAGTGCCTTCACTAAATTTACCCTTCCACCTAAGGAAAGCCACCTATGCGTCCAGTGTACAATTATTTTCTCAAATTTCTTCTCTAGCCATACCCAGTCAACACAACTATAACAATTTGGTTTTATGTGGAATCCCAGATACTTAAACTCCATCAACAACTCTTAAATCAAATGGTAACAACTCTTTCAGCCACTCAATTTCTTCGACTTCCCATCCTGCTTCTAGAAAGACCTATTTCTGAATATTGAAATCCATTCTCGTTGCCTTACAGAATAGATCCAAAACCTTTTTATAAGTTTCCCATTCAGACTTGCTACCATTCCCAAACAAAACAACATCATCCAAAAACAAAATATGTGTTATTCTAATACCTATGGCTACTGGAATACCTGCAATGTTCTTTGCATCAACCTACTCAAGTAAAAGTCTACTTTATCCTTCCACAATAAGAAGAAATAATAAAGGTGATAATGAGCAGCCTTGTCTTAGGCCCCTGGAGCTCTTGAAGAAAATTGTTGGTTTTCCATTGATCAAAACTACGTAGTTTGCAGATGTAACACACCCCATAATCTAGTATGTTGCCTCCAAGCTTAGTCCAACTTCTAATAAAACCAGGATGATAAAGCCCCAATATACTCTTTCATATGCATTTATTAAATCCAGTTTTAGTACCAGTGCTTTAATATTTTTAACCTTTATGATGTGCACAACCTCTTGTACAATTCCAACTACATATGTGGTTTGTCTGCCCTCTAGAAATCCAAACTGTTCTTTGAGATACCCACAAAAAGTGAAGTTTTGATTCTGACTGCTATGATCTTCGTTATAATCTTATAAACCAAATTGCAAAGTGAAATTTGTCTAAAACCTCCAAAGGAGTCAGGTTTATCACTCTTGGGGATAAGTGCTACAAAGGTAGCATTGAAAGCCCCTGACACCCTACCCTTCCTCCTGGACTCTTCCACCAATCCTAAGATGTCTTCACCCAAAAGATAAAAAAAATCCAGGAAGAACTCCACCATCCAACCATCGGGTCCTCGGCTTTTGGAAGCCTTAACTGGCTCAACCACTTTTAACGCTTCTTCTAAAGAGAATATCCTCAGGTAATTCTTTAATACTGCAAGTTGATAATAAATTGCAATATTATCTTGTTCCTTGAATACTTTCTGGAAGTAAGAGACCACTTCCTTTTGTAAATCTATAGTCTTGTTAATAACAGAACCATCCTCTTTTGCAATATCCCAAATAGTATTATTCATCTTTCGATAATTTGCAAAGCCATGAAAAAACTTTTTGTTCTTATCACCTGTTGCCAGCCATCTCACCCTACTTTTTTTCCTCCAGGTCACCTCCTCCTGGTTTAACAAAAAAAAAAATATTTTTTCCTTATCTTCTATTGTGGCCTTTAACTCCTCATGAACACTTCCCCCAGGGAAATCTGAATAAAAATCATCCAAGTCCATTACTAGTTGATCGAGATCTTAAATTATATGTATACCTTGTGTGTATAATAGTGATATGATTGTTACTTTCCATACTGAGAAGATTTAAGTATTTTTTATTTCAAATGATTTGTTTAGAGTATGCTTCACTTCTAAAATTAAAATTTCAGTAATAATTTTATTAGCAACAACCATATTAATAATATTAATGTGCAGTAGATGTAGATAGGTCTATATTTAACACATTAATAATTTTTTTCCCTATATATTTAACACATTAATAATTTTTTTCCCTATAATATATGCGCCTAT
>JASDQU010216054.1:0-18232 GCA_032191745.1 Picea mariana
AGCATGAGAATAAAGACTTTTTATTTTATTTATTGTTGTTTAATACAAGTCATTTATATTTAGTTTTATTTTAATATTTTCCCAAAATATCTAGATAAGGGAGGTGGATGGATAATGATGAGGTGGTTGAGGAGACTTGGGGAAGTGTGTATGGAAACTTGATAAATAGGGAGGAAAAGAAGAGAGGAGGGGATGGAGAGGTTGGGAGCATGATGAGAGGTTGTGACATTCTTGGAAGAGATGATTCTTGTGATAGTTTCCTTTGAGCATTTGTGCTTTGTTGCTTGGAGCTAGGAAGCCGGCTAGGCTCCTAGTTGGCAGGGAGGATTCCGTTGTTTCACTCTGGGCAAGCGAGAAAAGAATGCTTGGAAGCGCCCAGGACTACAGTACAACCGGTGAGCTTTGGCAAGCTAAGGAGGATGTATTTTTCAGTGATATTTTGTTATTGATGTTTTGAGTATACTTATGTTTTAAGTTCTTAAATCTTAAAGTTAGCCTACTACTTATTTCATCATGTTATTAAATTTATCATTGAGCAAATGTAGAATAATTGTGTAAATGAAAATGGAATTATGCTAAAACGAAGTTGTTATTGTGTATGTATTTAATAAATGATTATTTGCTTAACATCTTGTACTTGGGTGCTACACCTTCTGCAGGGACTTATAAGGCATTGAACAATTCCTAAAACTTGGTGGTGGGTTTAAAGAATTTGTCAACTTTGTGACACTAAGAGGGTTGAGGAAGAAAAACATTTTTTTCTTAAACTACCCTACCTACACCCACACTAATCACAATTTCAAAATATTATTTACAACGCTAATCTTTCCAACATTGAGACTCATCAAAACTATGGTGATTTAGGAATGCTTTTCTTAAAGCTTTGGGAGCACAATTTTTTTAAAGCAAAATAAATAATTTCATACCTTTTTTAAGGTCTCATAAACCAAGTTTATTAATCTTCGTAATATTCTAACTCATCAAAATATGGTGATTTAAAAATATTTTTCTTAAAACTTTTTGAACATACAAATAAAATTCTATAACAAATTACAATTCCTTACGTTTCTTAAAATCAAAATTTAATAAATCAAATTTAATCTCAATTAATATTAACCATTATCATCATCATCATCATACTCATCAATATAAATTATTTTAATCTTCACTAAAAAAACTAATCATTTATATAATTTAATTTTTTATTTATAACCAACCACATAAATCAATACACATGCAAATACAAATTTTGCACTTCATTCTAAAGCTCCTCTATTAATATCAAGGTATAAGATGTTTCCAAAATGATCGCCATTTATTTTAAATGGAAGTTTGCATTTTAAAATAAAATTTATACGAAATGTATGTAAAGTGATAATTTCGTTACTCCATATCTCAAATATTTTATAAAAATTCAAAAAATATATCTATTCAATGTTCAAGATGGAAGTTTGCATTTTAAAATAAAATTTATACGAAATGTATGTAAAGTGATAATTTCGTTGCTCCATATCTCAAATATTTTATAAAAATTCAAAAAATATATCTCTTAAATGTTCAAGATGTTTCAATTAATGTTCTAGATGTTTTATTTGCCATGTGTGAAGTATACATATAAGTTGAATCTGTCTTGTTTAAATCTTTTATGTTTTGATTATAGAATTTTATAACATTTTATGTTTTGATTATAGATTTTTGTAACATAAATTTGAATGAAAGATAATTTTTTTTTGTTTAAATTGTATTTTTAAATACATAAATGAATTTTACCTATTAAAAAATTTCTAATATAAATATTACATATAAGTTGAATTTGTCTTGTTTAAATCTTTTATGTTTTGATTATAGATTTTTGTAACATTTTATGTTTTGATTATAGATTTTTGTAACATAAATTTGGATGAAAGATAATTTTTTTTTGTTTAAATTGTATTTTTAAATACATAAATGAATTTTACCTATTAAAAAATTCCTAATATGAATATTAAAAAACTCTTAATATATAAATTGATTAAATAAACTTAACCACTCAAATATACATATCCAACAAATTTTCATCAAATTTCAAACAATTAAACATAAAATATTCCAGAAAGCCAAAATTTTATAGGTTTAGAATACAACCATCAAATCAATTTTTAATAGAAAGGGTGTTGGCTAAAAGTTCTACCTTTTGAGTTTTTTGAAATCTGGATAAAATCACTATTTTATATTGTTTAAATTGCAGATCTGAATGCATAAATGGTTACAACATGATGAAATCTCAATGTACTCATTGAATGCCCAACGGCTTTGCCATGGGTCGTCATAGGCCATGGGTTGTCAGAGAGTTGGGTGACTACTTTCCATGACCTTTTAACTTAATCCAACGAAGTGGGTTAAGTCGGAAGCTATCTTCCCTTTCAAGTTACTTTTTCGACCCGTTTTCTAGTGGTTCGCTTTTAAATTTCTGACCAATCCAGAACTCAGATCTATTTCTCAGATCTATTTTCTGAGCATCTGTATTGGTTTAAAATGGGACAAAACCCCTAGAATAAAATTCTGAAATACATAGAACTTTGATCCATGCGAAACTCAAACTACCCCTGCAAATTTGGCCGGATTCAAACCCATTTTTTTTCTTGAAAAAAAAAAACCCAAGAAAGAAAATTACGCCCAACTTAACCTACTCCTAATACTCCATTGGAGATCTGCGCCCGGATTGAAGTTACGAACCCGATCCTGGGCCACTGGCCGGTTAGTTGGCATTGAAAGAGCACTCGGAGGACGTCAACCCCACACACAGTCCATTACACTGGGCAGCTTCTGGGATATTCGATACATAAAATAAGTACCTTCGACTTCCCATTCTGAGTCTCGCTGCCGTACTTGTCCATTTCTGAGACTGGAATGGAACGAGTGATGTCCTTTTCATTTCCATTGGATCGCTGTGCGAGCGTGCACATGCTGGAGATTTGGATTCGGATTTCATTCTCCCGGGTGGGGAGATGCGCTAGCCAGCGATTGGAAGTGAACGGAAATCTCAATCAATAAGCATCCTGTAGTGATTGATTGCATTATATTTATATTTGCTGAAATGAAAGGCCATCAATATCCAATTTGGCTGAATGTTGACGTAAGTGGCATATAGGTTGTTGGATCTAAATTGTTTTCAGATCAGACAGTGTATATGTCACCTGCCCCATTAGCATTTAATGTTTATATGGGACTTGCAGCAGCATTCAATGTTGCATAGCATTTTGGATATTGGCTGGTATAATGTTTAAATTGTAGAATGATTTTTCTCAAGTAATTTTTTTCTGGGAACATTTGTTCTAAATCTGACAAGAAATTGTAGATCCTCAGATTTGAGTGATTATTTCTGTATAAATTGTCCCAAAGTTTTTCAGCATGCTGAATCCATTTCTGTAGTCAGAAATGAATTTTAAACAACAAAAAATAGTTATTTCATACAAATTTATGTGGCCAATTTAGGAACCATTTAGTAGAACAATTATACAACTTCCAATGTTTAAACTCAAATCCTCAAACTCTTCCCCAAACTGCTAGAGCCCAATGTTGGTTTTCAATTTGTCAAATTTCCATACAATGTATGATCATTAGTTTCACATAGTAAGATACATAGTCAAATTTAGACTTTTGATAAATTAGTTAGAAAGTCCAAATTTATAAAACTTAGTGAGGACACTTTGTTGATGCAGGTTGACTCATCACTATTATTTAAAAAAAACCACTTCACCTAAAATAACCTCCTACATCCTCTAAATCTTGAACCATTAAACTATTTTAAATCACACTCCAAACAAAAAAATAAAATTGATGAAAAAGTTTTCAATTATAAAACTTAAATCAATAAAAATTTAATCATATTTCCAATATAGTTATAACCTCATTTCCATCCTTATACCTTTCATTTCATCAACTCAAACTGTTCTATTATAATATAAAAACATCATACAACCAATAAATATATTCATCAAGATATATACAATTAGATTTGAAATATACTTAACTGTTCTAATACACTAAAAAACATTATAAATCCTCCACCAACAACAATAAATGCAACCTACAACGATATTGATTAAGATATATACAATTAGATTTAAAATATACTCAACTGTTCTAATACTATTAAAAACATTATAAATCCTCCACAAACAACAATAAATACAATCTATTAATTCTAATACAATAGTAAAACATTATACATCCCACCACAACAATAAAATAAATGCAATTTATCAATTCGAAAAACATTATACATTCAACGACAACAATAAATTTTAAATGCAATTTATATTGAGATGGATACACTTAGATTTGAGACATTTTTGTTTGAAACATTATATATTCAACAACAATAAATGCAATTTAGATTGAGATGTATACAACTAGCACAACCACATAATTGTGGTTGTGGCTGATGAATGTCGAAAGGTATGTGGCTGTGGTTGATGAACGTCGAAAAGCATATTTCAATTGCAAACAAACCCTAATTCTTTTTTTGCTTATTTTATTTACAAAACAAATCTTAATTTTTTTTTTCCTATTTCATTTACAAAACAAACCCTAATTCTTTTTTAGCCTATTTCATTTACAAAACAAACCCTAGTTTTCTTTTAGTCTATTTCATTTACAAAATAAAAGAGCCGAAAACTCTTCTCCGCACCCGAAACTCCTTTAACAATTGACTCCAATACATACACTCTTAGACAACGATTTGATGGATCTCCCATATGAGGGTTTGGGAGCATAACAACAACCCACGTAATTTCTTTCTTCATATCTACCTCATGCTCAACAACTGCGGCTTCTCCTCCAAGCTATTGTCTGTATCTTCTTTGAACCCGTGCACAGTCCTCCATGAATTATCCTTCACGCGAGAATCTATGGGCTCCTCCGCTTTGTTATAGGCTTCTCCACTCTGCTACAAGCTCCACGTTCTCACATAATTACGAGAGACCTCTTTGCCCTCCTCATCCTGGCTAGGAGACTCTCAAATCTCCTCCTATGCTCTGCACAACGCAACCGAATCGATTTCGAGGGACCCTTTTTCGGTGCTTAGCGAAGGTGTTGCTTTTGAAATTTTCTCGCGTGCCCTCATGTTTGAATTGACGGAGGGTAGATCTTCGGTGTGCCCTCCGCGTCTGCTTGCTCGATTTTTCAGTGAGCATCCATGAGAGGGGCTCTCAAATTGTTCACCAAAATCATGAGGAATCGTGAGCAATCCTCCTCACTTAACTCAACAACTATGATCCGAGGCTGGCCAGAAGTTCTTCCGCTAACTCCCCGCCTTTCTTCACTTGAGCAGTATAAGTGGCGATCCGATATGTAATGCAGGACAGCCAGAAAATGAAACGCTCACGGCAATCCAATATGAAACGCCTGACAGCCAGAAAATGAAACATCAATTTTAGGTGGGTCGACCATCCAATATGAAACGCTTGGACATCTGAGGAAATCCTTGGACAGTTGAGTAAATCCAAACTTGGTAATCTCAAAGGTTAATCATTTAAACGTGGCAATTATATAGTGCTACAGTAATTTTTTAATATGATTAGGTAAATGTTAAAAAGTAAACATGTTAACCGATGCATTCAAAAATACAAGGAAGTTATGAAGAGTAAATCATATTCATTGATTTGGGAGGACTACTAAAAATATGCCAACATCTTCAATTGTTAGCCATCAGATTAGAATTTTAGATTAAAAAGTGATTAATTGTGTCCATTACCAATAAGTATACACCTTTCGACGTAATTAAATTTGAAACATTCGTGTTTAATGAATACATGGAATATCTTAATATACAATGCATTTAGTGCTACATTGCTCAATGCTTGTGGATAACCGTAATAAAATGCGGATGTACAGGTAAAGGTGAAGTTATAGTACGTTCGGGCCTGGCGGAGGGGACAAGGGGAAGGAAGGCAAAGGGAAAACGTAATGTCATGGTCCTCCAGGCTTCTCTCTCATGTTATTCTAACGTAACAAGAACGTCACTGACACACACCGTTACAATTGGCACCTCTTCCAATATTGTCGAACAATGACGCTCTCTTTTTTCATTGGAGCGTAGTGCGAACGTTCCCAGGCAGGCTCGATCTTTGCATTTCGTTTTTCGTTTCTCCCGGACGATGAAATTGGAATGACAGTGAACGAGTCTCTAGGCAGGCTCGATCTTTGCATTTCGTTTTTCGTTTCTCCCGGATGATGAAATTGGAATGGCAGTGAACGAGTCTCTAGGAAACTAGATCCTCGAGGGTGGGATGCACGTGTGCGGATGTTAACGAAAAGCCCTATGGCAAACATTAAGTACCATCCGCACTAAGCAGAGTGTGAGTAATATTCAGCCTGCTAGGCAGCAGTGAGTCATAATGATCTTATGGCAAGCAATATCCAACTTGTTACATAGCATTGAGTCATAAAGGTCATAAAAATCTGAGTGTAAGCAATATTCGACTTGCTAAGCAGCAGTGAGCTATAAAAATGTAGAAACTAGTTTTTAAAAAATTATATTTTTTATACTAAGTAGTGTGTTAGTAATATTTAGTCTACTAAGTGGTAGTTAGTCATAATGATTTTATGGCAAACAATATCCAATTTGCTACACAGCATTTAACCATAAAAATCTTAATGCAAGCAATATCCAACCTACCTACTACGCAGCAGTGAACCATAAAAATGTAGAAACTAGTCTCTAAAAAACTAATCCTCTGGAACGCATCCAAGTTTGACAGCAAGCAATCAATTATAACTACAGCCAAGTTTGTTGAACAATTTTGACCATCATCATATATTGAGCAAACAAACTATCTGTATCTTCCCAAATCGGCAGTACTTATTCCTGTAGCCTCTTCATTGATTGCCATTCTCTCTCTTGCAAAATCAATCCACCCGTAACCCGCCTTTTTCATCCCCTTTCCCATTTTAGTCGGACGGACTGTTCTGAACGTGCAGCATTCTTCATGGTTTATGGACGTTCTTCAAATATAGTGATTTGTAATGAATATATTTGTGAAAATCAAGTGTGAGAGGTGTGGTATTATGTGATTGGGTACTTTACTGCGGAGCAGGGTGGGAATTTCAAAACCCACGAACATGTTAAATTTGATGGTTTTTCCGACCTCAATAACCGTTTTGTGGGTTTCTACGAAGAATCTTGACAGTTATTAAAAAAACTTAATAGTATTTGATCACGGAATAATTTGCCAGTCAAATTCCATCCTTGCTGCGGATTTTCATTTGGATTTCCGACAAACGTCGAACGTCCCATCTCGGGTGAATCGGGTGAATCGGTAGGCAAACCCGTCGGTCCCCAATGTCCGTTAGTAAGCTCCGTTAACATACTAAATATATCGGAGTAAGCTAACTACGCTACCATTTGGGTTATTCTATCTCGAGCGAACGTATCGGTAGGCAAACCCGTCGGTCCTGGAATTTCAAATTTATCTTACCCGTTAAGTGAAATTTTGATGATGGTCATTTGTTTTTCATGCCCGTCATTTTAGTTTTACCCCAAATTCATGAGTGTCAAATTGTCTATCAATGAATGGATATTCAATTAACTATTAACACTTTATGTGAAGTAGGACTATGGACTAATTAAATTTCAAGGATTGGAAGTCTGAAACTAGTTAAATTTTGTTTATTGTTATATTTAATCCTCCAACAAACCTTTGCCCAACTCCTCTTTAGTGTGAGGCCTAAGTAGGTGACACACTATAGTAAACTAATCACCTAGAAATTATGACGGGTTGAGATTTTTTATATCGGTAAATTTTGACGTGTGGATTTTGTATCCACGTGTCAAATACGTCTAAAAACAAAAAAAACGTCCTGTGGGACGTCAAATTCCAGGCCTGGTCCCCAATGTTCATTAGTAAGCTTCGTTAACGTTAAGTTGGCTAGTCTTTGTCATGCGCCGTCGTTGGTTGCAGCAATTTGGTGAGGTGCACTTAATGCACCGTCACTTCACCTTGCCGACCCCTGTGTTCGAATTCTCCCGCTATCAAACGCGCAGAACTCCCAAAGCTTACTCCTTTCGAATTTGCTATCCACTGCATAGTTTCTTCCTGCCCTGTGCTTAAGTTTGTTTATGACACCATCAAATCTGTTGTGCACAACATAATTTTGGCCTGCCTTGTTGCTGAGTTGAGAAGGAAGATGTGCAAAATCGGCGATCCAATTGAGAATGAATCTGAGCTGAGAAAGAAGATGTGCAGAGTCTCTGATCCAACTGAGAAGGGTGTTTGGTGGAATGACGATACCAAGTGGGTGATGTATTCTCCCGAAGATGTCAGAAAAATTCTGAGAGCAAAGAAAAATGGCGACTCAAATATTGCGTTGGGGTTTGTTAAATTTGCCAAATACCCTTTAGGAAAGCTTTATGCAATAGACCTGGTTTCCATGAAGCAAACCAATGTAAACACCGGCTTTTCCAGGGATATCAAAATCATCAATCTTGGCCGTTTCGATGATCAAGTCAGTATAAAACCTTCAACTCTTTTGGGTAATGGATTCTGTGAGATTTTACAAGTGTTTTGTTAGGAACAATAATTTGTATCTTGAAACAGGAAGATGTAGAGTCTAATTCCTTTAAGCCACTGATAAAACATTCAAGGTAAAATGCATTAGATAAGCCCTCAGTCCTAATAACCAACTGTTAAAATGTAGTGATGAAATATGGGACTGATCCAGTTTGGCACATCTTGGTGAGCCTACCCAAAAAATGTGATTCCCTATCAAAACATGCACAAACTTCTTTAGTGAACATGTTCCAAGTGGGTATTCTTGGATACCATTTCTTATGCCACTTCCACCACTGTCATATTTCTTGATCCAGGTACAAAATCCCTACATGGAGTTTGGTCTCATCATCCCAAATATTATGGAGGGAGAAGTATTGTTCTATTTGAGAGACCCACCCTGTTGGGTTGGATCCATAAAATTTATGCATGTCAACTTTGGGCACCTTATTCAAAGAGTGTGGAGAACCCCAAGGGGAGTGGGACGAATGAGTATGCTCATAATGGGAATGATGAGGGTCCTCTGTATTGGGCTCGACCTACTTTCCTTTTGTGAATTTCTACATGGATTCATGGATGGATACTTTGACTTCTGCTTGGAGGGACTCTTTGACTTCGACTCATATGGTAGTGGTGATGGATTCCATTTACGTTTCTAAGTTAGACAACCTAGTCTCCTAGTCTTCTTGGGTTTGAGCTCTAGTGGTTGGCATGATAGCCACTTAGGTAATGGATGAGGTGTTAGGACGAAAATCTGGGCCACAAAAAGTGAGATGTACTAAGGTGATTAGGACAAGGAGAGGAGTTTAGTGGGATAGGTGTCAAATAAGGGTGTCTCAGAAAGGGGTGGGACCGTGGGAAAAAAAGGCTTAAAAGTGAAGGGTACCACTACTGTTACGAAATTTTTCATCTACGAACAAACGAAACCTCCCTTGGATTATAGACCCCTATCCCAAGACATAAACACTACAAATGGACACTAACATCCCTTTGAATTCACTTTAACCAATCAGAAAGAGAGAGGGAGAAAGGGTTTGATGCACCTTGTTTCGAAGTTCGTCCTCGCTGCTTCTAATCTGAGCTTGATATCCAAACTCCCTGGTGAAAATTGATACCTGCAATAGGAAACAAAGAGAAAACACTACCTCCTACTCTATAATACTAGGTCAAACAAATTCATCTACAAATATTGAAGGAACAGTAGACAAGCACATGCAAGAATACACAGACTTGAAGGAAATAGCCCAAGTATATTCAAATGAGAACCCAAAGAGAATACTTATATAATATGATTGATGTAGCAACAACCTCTCCAAGCTCTCCTCATCCATCCCTTGCAAGATGATGATACTCTCACTGATTACTTCCACACTAGACCAGAGGTTTGATATGCTTAGATCTAGATTCCTCTCTTCACCTTGGAAAGCCCTCAATATATAGGCTTGAGAGGCATAAAAACCATGAGAAAATGAGGGTTATGGTTGATTATATGGCTCCTTGAGGTTTGTATTAGATCCTAGGATGAGGCCCAAGCATGAGGGCCGAACAAAACTAACCCCATCTCAAAGAGTCGGCCCATATAATAAGGTGGGGGAGATCCCCCTTTTCTCTCAAAAATAATGGCGCTCCCCCACAATGAGAGACAGAGCGCCATCCTAGAAGTGGAACTCCTCTATAGTGGTAGAGGGGGTTCCTTGTGACCATCCCCAGTATGGACAGGGAAGCACCACCCTTCATAAATGCTCAAAAAAGGGTCGAAATTTTCAAAGAAAAAGTGTGTTTTGACCTAGAAATTATGGGTTTTCTCCTCCCATATGACTTAGGTGTCATGAACAATTGTTTTAATGGTTTCAAGGGGTGGTGACACCTCACAAAGTGAATGCGACACTTGAGAAGGTGCATATGACCCTTGTAACAACGCATGGGACACTTACTGAGGTGCATACGTGCACATTTGGCATGTAACAAGCGCGATCAGAATGAAGAGAGGAATGAAGTGGACTAGGTTACAAATAAGGGTGTTGACGAGCTCTAGACTACTTTTTTTTATATATTTTACTCCTGCAGAGTTATACACCGCCCTGAATACTTCTGTAGTGGCAGAATTCCCAAATTCTCAATAATAAAAATGTTGGCAGGGAGTGTTTCTGTAGCAAAAAAATGTGAGAGGGGACAATTTGGAATGCAATAGGTCAGTCGTTGTTGCCCCAAGGGTTAGGGTTTGCAAGATGTCTACAACTAAGGGTTTTCCCTGTGCTATAACTCTCTTATATATGTGAAAGGTCCAACAGTAGTACTCGGCCCAATATCTCAGGGCACCAATTAAGGAGGCTAGACCATTCCATTAGCTGTACTACCTGACTACCTAGGTACTAGAGAGTCTCTTCCCAAGTGTTTTTCTCAGTGACACTATAATAGTTAGGCAATCGATTAATTTATCTACGAAGGGCTTCAAGATTCCTAGGCCAATCCGTATACAAGTGTTGTATGATGTGCTACCACTCGAAGAGGTACCAATAGGGGTTACAAGGGTGGCCAATAGATGTGCTCTTAAGAACCACTTGTATTTCCTGCCTGTATGACCCCCTAACCGCGGTTTTATGCATGTAACGATAGATCTTTGTAGCTTAAATACGTGGGAATATGTCTCTACCCTGAAAAAAAATTCCCCACAAGTCTTTCTCGGGAAAGAGCTCTGATACCACTTGCAATATTACATATGTAATATAACATGCATAACATAAATGTTTAGCAAGCAATGATAGAACAACAATGATATATCCAGAACAATATCAGAATAATACCAGAATAACACCAGAAAGAACACCTTTATTAATGGTAACAATGTTCACTTGCCTCTTTGAGGGGGAAACCTCCAGTAGAGCAGATCTGTATTAAAATAATCTCCAAGACAAAATATCCAGTGCCTCCTACTCTTATTTATAGTAATTCTACATTCTAAGGAAACGTCTAGAGGAAGATATTTATAGAAGCATAAGCTTCTATTAGGTCTTCTTACAATGACTTATTATCCTTTATTTATTAGGTCTTATTAACTAATGTCAGACGTTATTACATAGAAAACATATCCTACTAACTAATGACCCATGGAGAGGGGTTTGAATCAGATCCTAACAGAACCTATACAACCCAAGGAATTGAGATCCCCCTTCATTGCACATAGTCCCTTAGGCCTTCCCACTTCTCTCCAGGGATCCAACACAAGGTTGGCTAGGAATATCTATTGTTGGGGAGTCTAGGGATGCTAATTGTCCCAAGAAAAATGACAAAACAACCCATTGTTCAAGGGAAAATCACTCACACAAAAATATCCCTCTCTACAGGGCTAACAACCTTCTTCTTCATGCAACATGTGCTCCGGAAAGATTCCCACAACACCTACTATGGTTGCCTTCAAGATCCAATTCTTTCCACTCCCTTGTTGGTCCAAAAAATCCATGCAAAAACTACCCACAATGACCACTCAAAATTCTCTTTTACCCATGAGAGTTGACTCACATTCCCCAAGGTTGATTATACTTAGCCCCCATTCTCTCATAACTATGGGATGTAACTTTTCTCACCAACCCCTCTTATATGTTTTTATTGATTGGGCTCTCATACACTCAAAAGGAAATTAAATGTTCACTCAAAGTAATAATTTTAGGTAAGTGGGTTGGAACTAATACCCATGAATAATCCCCCCCCCCACTTTGGACCCTTCTCTTAGATATTCTTAGGCATTCCCCTCTATAGTGGAAACTTATCCCCCCAATTACTCTGTCTGTGTCCACTCACAACCATCGTCACTTTTATTTTATTATTACAATCATATATAATGTTTACAAATTACATATTCAGTCCTGTGGCCGTACATCATATTTAATTACACATCACTAAAAAAAGGATTATAAACGGGGATGTTAAAATTAGAAGATCATTATAGAAGAACACAATACATAAAAAGAAGGGGAATGAATTGAGATCTGAGAGAAAAATACCATGGAGGGATTCCATCAATATTTAGGGGGGGAATAATGCAGTGCATGATATGGAACATGAAGACCAAGAAACAAACATTCAGTAATTTTTGGAACTACATGGGGAAAATCATCTGAGTACTATGTTATAAATCCAACTAAGGCAACTTCATAAGGATATGTTAAAAGGAAAGGGAAAGGGAGTAAGCTAGATCCACAATCCGACTACCTTAGGAGAACTTGAGGTTAAATCCAACCAACTAAAAGTGCAGAAGAAAGTCATTTTGGAGGATTGTTATCGCGATTTCCTATGGATAACTAAGGAGATGATGTCTTGAGGCCCTCATGTTTCAAACAAGGAGTACCAAGAGGCATATGGCTGACAACGTCCATTTGCATAGACAAAGGCCCACCTCACCACCACAGATCTCAGATTCATCATGAGGGTATCTACCATATCATCTTGCTTCCGAAAGCCATTGGATCTTGCTCCATGAGGTACAAGCTAGGTATTATGATGAGTGTCATTTCAATATTTGAGGCATTTGAGTTTGTTTCATTTAAAACTGATTTTGATCATGTAACTTATGCTTGGAAATTATTCTCTTTTCCCTGTTTCACCTTGGTGGTTGACATTGTGCTCTAGTAAGTGGTCACCCTTAGGGATAGGTTTGCTACTAGGAGGTCCCCTTGACAGGTCATCGTACCATTCCCGACCATACTTTCTAATTTCCACACTTCATCCCCTCATCTCCTTATCTTTTGGGATTTCTGGGTGCATTGACCCAAGAAGCGATTATCCCTCATTTCATGGGAAGAGGGGGTTGAAGGCCGAGAGGGAATGTTGCTGGAAAAAGATAAAAGCCATATTATGAACCTTCCAGATGCTCTCCCAAAGAGGTATTGAGAATAATGAAATGTTTCTTTTAAAAAATCAAAGACTTGCAAAAGCAACTTCACATTGTATAAATGTCCCACTTGTTGAGGTGTGTACACTCATGAAGTGTCCCTTTCTTTCCATGCATATGAAATTCTATGTACCTCTAGCTTCAAGTGACTCTGTGGTACTTCCCCCCAATATAATCGATTAACCCATAGGGAGTACCCAATGTTTGGACCTTAATTAATTAATGGGAAAAATGGGCTTGGAAAAAGGATGCATTGATAACGAAGGTGCACCACACCCTCTACAAAGGCACCCATAAATGAGACACTACTATCCCTTGTATGTCATGAACTCCATGCCCAAAAGTGTTTCCCCCATCCCTGTCACATTTCTTAGGATCCGATCCTAACCCCTGTCCATGGGTCATTTGTTAGTAGGATATGTTTTCTATTTAATAAAGGCTGACATTAGTTAATAAGGCCTAATAAATAAAGAATAATAAGTCAATGTAAGAAGACCTAATAGAAGCTTCCGCTACTAGAAAGATCTTCCTCTAGAAATTTTCTTAGAAGCTAGAATTAATATAAATAAGAGTAAGAGGCATTGGATAGTTTGTATTGGAGATTATTGTGATAAAGCTCTTCTCTGCTGGAGGTTACCCCCTCGAAGAGGCAAGTGAACATTTCTATAGTAATAAAGTTGCTCTTCATGGTGATTATTTTGGTGTTCTTATGATATTTTTCTGGATATATCATTATTATTTTGTCAGTGTTGGATAGATATTTTATATTCTACATAATATATTGTATCATGAATATTGTAACCTTCTCCACATGACTTAGAGATGGGTCCACTTGGGAAACACTCCTTGCCTTGAGGTATGATTCACCCAATAGGTCGCTTTGTCAACCCTCCCATACCTAAACTTGGAAAATTGCATAGGGTCTTTAAGCACTTGTTTAGTTTGATGAGGTGGTTTTTAATGCACATTATTAGGTGGTTCTTTTATTGATTTGATTTACTTATTATTATGCATTTGACTTGAGATCCTTGGAGGGATTATTCATTGTCTTTGCAAGACCTAGTTGGTGGACAGTTTTAGAAGAAAAAGCCTAGCATGGGATTCCTTAGGGCTTGAATCCCACATGTTGGATACCATGACCCACATATTGGGCAAAGAAGTAAGATGAACGTTGCCTTTGGAGACAAAACAAGACACTGTGGAGGACCTCACCTAGCCCCTACTAGCCCAACATTTTTTATTTTGAGGCAAAAATGTCACACTTGGAGGGCTTGACATCACCTTAGGGCTAGGGTTTTGGTGGTGTAGGTGTTGATGATTGACACTTGGAATTTTGGGAGAGGAGAAGCATCATCTTGATGGAGAATACCCTAGAGCTTAGGAGGAAGGCCTTGGAGGCCCAACAATTCATCTTCAAGCTCAACGTCCACCTAAAAGTGTCAAAACGTTACCCTAGAGAGGGATGATGTCACATTAGGGTTTCTTTTTATGCAATTTTTTAAACTAAAGTCAAATTACTTTTGTAAAGGGGAAAAACAAAGGGAGACATCTCCCTCGTTTTGTGGTTTACCATTTGTATGCGGACAAAGTATGTTTAGGAGGTTTGATATAAATAAAGATCAACCTCCTTTCATTATATCATAGCATTCTCACTTGGAGAAAGACTCCTTAGCTGAAATTTGTGCCCTATTTGGGAAATTTTACCTATATCTCTTTGCTAATATCTCTTGCGATGATTTGTCTTGGCTATTGGATGAAGAAGTAAGGTGATATCTTTCTTGGAGGGTATTTCTTGTTTTTATGGTGGAATTTTCTTGGTTAAAAGAAGTTTTTCTTGTTAATGCTTGGACTAGGAAAGGAATCTCTCTTGTTATTGCATCTTTTCTTGGTTGCAAGGTTAATTTGTTAACATTTTTGGGAGTACAAGGACATACAACCCCACTAATCCCATCATAATTGTCTTGGAATAATTTGTTGCGCAAAGGAATACTAGGAAATGTAAAAGGGGTCACACCCTCCTAGGTTTTTCCTAGCTAGTCTTGCTTGCTTTGGGGAGTAAAAGGGCTTACACCCCCAAGGAAGTAGCACACTAGATATTTCATTTTAAAGACTCCATAACCCAATAGTTAAAGGAAATAATCTATTTCACTGGATAAATAAAATTATTGCATTGGGATACATAAAATCATGAGATATTGAAATTGTTTAAATTAAAATCTTTTCTATATGCTTAAGGCTAGACAAGACCACTAGGGCATCTTGATTCTCCAAGGATTTATTTCTGCTGTAATAAATTTATTCTACATCCATTAGGGATGCAACAAAACACCTCATAACTTTCAAATTTACTTATTTTCAAACAATCAAAATTTGCTAGAAAGCTGCCAAATTAATCTACTAGTTGTTATGCTTCTTTTGGATGGTTTACTTGCAATTTTTGGTGGTTAGATTTTTTTGTTGTAGAACTTGTTTTCTATAGCCATAAGGCTGCAATAATATCTATTCAATACTTGCATCTAACAACCTTTAATTGTTTCTAAAGTCCTGTGCTATCATACTTGAGTTACACTAGTAATTGCTAGTTAGTCTCTTGCATATTTACTTAGACTTTTAGTGACTTGTTTAACAGTTTTTCTTATCATTTCATTTCTGGTTTATATCATTATATATTGCTGATAATTAGGACATCAAGCTGAATTTGCTTGTACTTCATATTATTGGGTTTGTATCTTGTGTTTTCTTGTGTCTCAGGCATGTATAACATTGTTTAACAACTATTCAAGCACCTAGAAACCCTTGACCATTTCTGAGACTCGTTTCCAAGCCATCCTCCACTTAGTAGTTTGAACTATAGGGGTTTCACTTCCATAAATTCATTTTCCATCTCATTTCCCGCTAGGGTCACCTAGGATTCCCTCCTTGTGTTGGATTTCTCCTTCACTAAATCAAGGGGAGGGTTTATCTAAGGTGACAATGGGTAGACTCTCCCATAGTTATCACCATCTCGTGGATTGGGTTGAGATTTTCCCAACCTACAATTTGTGCGATAATAAGGATAAAAATAGACGATGAAAATCATCAAAGCATAAATTTGAGAAAATAAGAGTGCTTTTAGTGGACTCTGGGCAAGAGATGGGCATACCAGAAAAGCATTTACATTCCCAACCAAAGGCTTAATATGAAAATAATTTCATGGAACATTTGATGTCTTAATTCCCCATCGAAGCACATGACTATAAGGAAAAGGAGTACTCAAAAAAAACCCAACATCTGTTGGTTGTTGAGCCTGATTATCTTCTAGATTTAGAGGTCTTTGTTTTCAGTCGTGTTTATACCCCAGAAGAATGTACACTCTTCCACACGGGGGAGTGCAGAGGGGGGTTACCTCCTCTGTGGGGTCTGGGGGTTCGGGGGCAAAGCCCCCGAATGAAAAATTGCCTTGTAAATGTATATTAATGTAATTTCATTGTAAATATGGACCGTTCATTATAAGGTCGCAGATCTAATGGTAGAAATTATGTTAGGGTTTTTTGACCTTGAAGGGAACCCTCTTTTATGAGGGAAATGTATTGCGGCTAAGTATGATAACAAATATTGTATTCTGAGATAGGAGACTATGAGAAAATGAAGAGGAAGTTACAATGGGTTTGTTGTAGGTTGTATCCCTTCATTTGCTGGATAATAATAAAGGAAGGACCTGACAATTTCTCTGGTGGACGTAGCCCACATTGGGTGAATCACGTATATCTGTGTCTCTATTGTATTGTGTATCTTCTATATTTTATTTCCGCATTTGTTTTATTTTATTACTTCACGGTCCCTTTTTTCTAACAACTGGTATCAGAGGGAAAGGTAACTCGCAAGAAAGGAGGGTTCTTGGTTCGAGTGGGAGCAAGGGCGGAAGATGAAAAGTTTAGGGTCGATAAATTTAATGGCCAAAACTACAAGTTATGGAAGATGCAGATTGGAGATTATTTATATCAGAAGGATCTATTCCTACAATTGGGCAGAGTAGAGAAGAAGCCGACGGGCATGAAGGACTAAGAATGGGATATTCTTGACAGAAAGGCTTTAGGAACGATATGGCTGAGCCTGGCAGCGTTGGTGGATTTCAATATTTCAAAAGAAAAGACAACGAAGGCTTTGATGGACGCATTGGCTAAATTGTATGAAAAACCCTCGGCGTCCAATAATGTATTTCTAATGAAGAGATTATTTAATATGAAGATGTCAGAAGGTGGGTCTGTTGTAGATCATTTAAATGATTTTAATACGGTTACTAATCAACTAAGTTCTGTAAAAGTGGACTTTGATGATGAAGTCGGGGCTCTTGTAATCTTGTGCTCATTGGCAGAAAGCTGGAACGACTTGGTCATGGCTGTAAGTAACTCTGTCTCTGGTCCAAATACTTTAAAATTTGATAATGTTGTTGGTGTTATCCTTAGTGAGGAAATGGGATGGCAAAACACAGGTGAGACATCAGGTAATGCATTGAACATGGAGAACAGGGGAAGACAAAAGGATAGAGGAAAGTGCCCAAGGAACCACGGGAATTCTAGGAAGGGAAGATCCAAATAAAGACTTGGAAATATAGAGTGCTGGAATTGTGGGAATAAAGGACATCTGAAGAAAGATTGCAGAGCTCCAAAGAAACAAAGAGATGGACAACATGAGAGAAATCAGGAAGCAAATGTAATAGGTGATGTGTTACAAGATGCTTTGATTCTTTCTGTAGATAATATTTCTGAGTCTTGGGTAGTAGATTCAGGGGCTTCATTTCATGCCACACCCCATAGGAAACATTTTCTAGATT